>DWLS01000409.1:0-31230 GCA_018246255.1 Pachliopta kotzebuea | reverse complement strand
ATATATATATACATATATTATTTAAAGTTTATTGATGTACCTAAAATTAGGGTTCAATAGGCGGATTTAATGCCTACAGGCATTCTCTACTAGTCAACCTAGGAGGTGGGAGATGCTGTGGTAGATGAAGTGCAAAAGTAAGATTTAAAGCTTAAAAAATTTGATACCTAAATATACTTTCTACATTAACTTATACTTAAAGATTAATTGCTTGTGGTTCTAATATAGTACGCCTTAAAATATCTAGTACATTCAGAATAGTATACAAGGTTTACTCACGTCAGTGACATTGCTTCTTAAGTAGTGACCGCTGTGTATCAAAGTGTCCAGGTGTTCCAGTTTTTGGTCACCTTTGACGGTGACTTGCAAGGAGGCCAGACAATACTTTCCACGAATAGCACCATCAATATCCAAGCATTCGTCAAAGTCGCCGTACTGGTTTCCGTTTCCGTTGAGTATACCGGAAGGAGGTTTCGCTGTGGCGTCAAACACTGAAACAATACATAATTAATTTCGTTATAATTACCGCTTTTTTTCGGTGAAATGACGAGACGAGCCAGGTGTTCACCTGATATTAAGTGATACTCTTGCCCAAAACAATGTGGCGCTAGTTAGGATAATATACACAGTACAACAATACACTCATCGCCATGCAAACAACATTGCAGTCATCGCCTTTAGACATGAGGGTAGATAAGCAAGATAAGTCTCGTTACCCCAGTAATTTCACTAGCTACAGTACCCTTCAAACCGCAACACAGTAATGTTCGTGTAGTAGTGTTTGTCGGCTACAATAAAAGCTGTGGTGGTATTTACCTAGATGATTTCCGGCAATAGAGACCTACCATCAGTAATGATACAAAGGAAGTATATGGAGAAGTGGTGCTCCATTTCTAAGTTATAAATGATTTTCCAGAATACTATCTTTTACTCATTATAAGGGTCTGTTATTCTGGTAATTCAAATAACCACGTCAATTTTATGTATACATTTGACAAATGTCCACTGTTGGACAAAGTCCTCCTTAACATAGAGGGATTTGGACAGTCTCTTACCACGTTGCCCTAATGCGAGTTGATGGGGAGCCAGAGCCTCGTTTGTTGAGTAGCAGGGTGTACCACGAGCTGGTGAGGTTGGCTTAAGTCCTGTAAGTTGTTTAGGACCCTTTACACCCCAAACACAGTATAGTTTCTTAATATTTTAGAGCAGGAACAAATGTTAATTTTACTAGTAGATCGTCTTTCGGTGATCCAACAATAATAATGATGACATTAACTTTTACAGTTAAAGGAGATATTTTGCTCTTTAAACAACTTTCCTTTGTTATAACAAATCATAAGCTGTAAGTTAGATAAGTTATCAAACGGAAACTTATTACTGTCCGCAACACATCGCCGCTTTTTACTGTCCCTCAATCGAAAGTGCGGATTTTTAAATAATAGGTACCTCAAAATTTCGTCCGCACAAACTCAATTTAAATACCACCGGTTTTTTTTTAAATTGCGTTTGTGTGAAACCGCAATAATAGAGTAATAAGCTATAACGATTACTTATATATTCATTAAAAAAAAAGCGAGTGTAAGGTCGCCGACACAATTTACAACAGATTAACTATGAAGGATTTTGATGATTTCAAAATCGACTGACACACTTGATTACTTTACACTTTACTGTGAACTGTACATGGATAGAGATCGTCGTGTTTATTTCAAGAAAGAAATAAAACTATTCGATATACACAATATTATTAATAATAAGTAATAGTAATAATAGTACAGTGTATTACGATATGATGTTGAACAGGCCTCCAATCAGCATCTGCTGCGGCCCTGATATTATGTGGAGTCTTAGTAAATAGTTGTAAGGGATGAATTAATAAATAAATAAAAAAAGGGAGATCAGTAAGGAGGTATAAGTGACATAATGAAATGAACAAAATAATGAATATACGTAAACAAAGATTGTTTAATGATTTTGATGATATAATTTAATGTACGATAACTAATGATAACTATAATATTATTAAGTAAATACTTGTACTATATAAATATTTTGTAAAAATCATTGATATTTCGTAATTTGGTAGATCTAAAAAGTTATGTCCAACGGCTTTTTCTTCATGAATTATTGCTTGCCCTATATTCCACATTCAAGGCGAGTATGGTGAAGCTTGTTCCTGCTTCCACATAGATGTGTCCCCGGAATCGAACCGGTAACCTCCATATAACTAGACAGATGAAAGTCAATGAGAAGTTTCTTTTTAATACTGTAAGTTTAAATGTAGTAGCTTTCAGGGAAGCCTTTATTAAGTAATTGCGATTATAGGGCATGTATATAATGATGGTATTGTTAAGAATAAGTTTTAAGTTCCTTTAGCTAAGTTATTTCTTTCAAAGTTATGTGATAAATTAAAAGAGAAAGTTTTTTATGATTTATGTTTGTTATATTTGAATTGTAATTGGGAAATACTTTCGTTTTCAAACGTAAAGTCTAGTTTTTCTTTTGCCGAACGGATGGTGGTGAAGTCTGGAGTGTTAAGTGCGGTAACCTAGAAAAAAGAAAACCTTTCTCATTCATGACTTAAGACACCATAGTTATGTGGGTCGAGGAACAAAGCGCTGCGACGTAGAAATCCAGGTCCTCAACTATGCGGATTAAAAAGGAGGCAGGAAAGTGCACCGCGGGCTCCGGGCATACTCTTTGTACTTCGAGTGTTCTCATCGTGTTTTTTAGTTCCTCACATAGTTTGATTTATTATACATTAGCTAATAGCGATTGCACATATCCAGGCAATACTGTTATATAAATAATTGAAACGCATAAACATATTGAATATAATAACATCATTATGATCTCTTGCATCTTATATCTGCACTCTCCCGAAACTTTTATTGCATACAAAAAAATATCAGTATTATAACGGTGATTATAACTCTAATCATCATTCGGTAGACGTCCACTGCTGGACATAAGCCACCCCCAATAATGATGAGATTTGGGCTATCTAATTCCACGCAGGCACAATGTGGGTTTGTGAGTAGCTAGAGCCTCGTTTGTTGATTAAAAATATGCACCACGAACAGGTTAGGTTGGTTTGGGTCCCGTGAGTTGTTGTGTGGGACCCAATAGACCCCCATATAGAATATAACTGTGCTGAGATTAAATTGTTTCAATGACTTTGTTAGAGAATTTGAACAAGAAACAGGCCTAAGAGTTCATACTGATAGCTTAATCGAGTTATTAAAATGTAAATTAGTTAGAAATAAGTTTATAATATATTATCAAAGAATATGTAATATTGTTAATAATAGAAATAAAAATATTTAAATATGACTATATACACATGTGTATGTACAGGTTTCGTTATGGTAGATGATAAGATAGCAAAAGTATTAAAAGATGTAAATATAAGTTAAAAAAGCCCCGAATAATAATATCAAGGAATACCATAAATAAAAAAAATACTTTGTTATACGAAGGTCCTAGTTTTAGGAGCCACCAGGTTTAGTTTAGACTTTGCGAGTAAGTTCAGGAATCTAAATTACTTTCTACCATCGTTCAATTCTTTTTTTTCCGTAACAATGTTCTTATGATGTTTATAAGAGTTTGAATATTCAAAATAAGCACGATTGTTGGTAAATTAAAAAAAAACATATATAGCAAGGAAGTGAAGAAACGGTTTAACCAAATTTTAACAATAAAGTGGATATAAATTCTCCACTGGTGCTAGGTTCTTTTGCCGAGGACCGTCTATCAGGTAAAATCGCAGCTTTTATTTCTACCGCCAAGTAGTATGTAAACATTACTGTGTTCCGGTTATAAGGGTGCTGTAAGCTAATAAAATTACTGCGGTAATAAGACTTAACATCTTACGTTTGAAGGCGACGACCGCAATGTTGTATAGTGTACACCAACTTAACCATATTATCGTCATATAATAAGCACATAATGTATACTTTAGATGTAAGATGTTTCTAATATTTTTTTATTGTAACTTAAGTTTAAGATTTAAATGTTTTTAACAATCTTAACTAATAACTTGAATGTTAACCTCTATCAAGCTTTTTAAAGAGTAAATTGAATAGTAGCTAACAGGTGTAAAAGAAAACTTTAAACGAGTAGAATTTCTACGAAACGCCGAATGAAAATTGACGTAGGGGTTATTACATTTTCAAAAATTTCTTTCGCTGGACCCGATGACGTGTTAAAACGTCAGATTTGACAAATGCATAGATTCTAGTCACGCCAATGTCACGCCGAGGAGTTGACTCGCATTTGGAATTCATCACTTACGTTCATTTCACCACCGGCGCCTGTAAGGTCTGCCTCTCTAAGGTCACTATTGCAAAATCTATACTACTGCATATATTCTCATAATAATATATGCTCTAAAATTAATTTGTTTTTCATTAAAAAAACATGTGATTTATTCTAAGAATATGAAAATTGTATCTTACTACTTTTTGCTATAGTCGGATTAAGTTAGTGAATATTTATTTTATTTTTTCCTTTAACTTCTTTGAAACACTTAAATTAAGTTCCAATAGACGGACTTAATACCTATGGGCATTCTCTATCAATCAACCTAGGAGTTGGAAATGCTGTGGAAAGAGAAATGTGAAAGTTAGATTTAAAGCGAAAAAATAAAAATGTGGTACTTACATAAACCTAATCGGTAAAGGTTCTAATATAGTATGCCTTTATATCTAGTACATACAGAATAGTATATAAGGTTTACTCATGTCAGTGACATTGCTTCTCAAGTAGTGGAAAAATGCTATATATAGATACCAAAGGAGATAAATATATATAAAAATATGAATACACATATATACATAAATCAATAACTATAATATTTAAAAAAAAATTATCCTGTGATTTGAAACAAGTTCTTTTTCACCAGTATCCTGGAAACTTCTTTCTTTGGAATTCTGCTAATATTATTAGGCAAGGAGTTCCAGAGTCGTGTTGCTGTGAAGCAGTTACTGACAAAGCCAGTGAAATGTTGAGGTATACTAATTGTTAAATTATTAATTGAACAGTTATTCCTACTGGAAATAGTGCTAAAGCTATAAAACTGTCACTAATATATCGTTAACTGATCTAAATGTTACAATTTGTATTGAAAATGAAACACATTAGTGCATTTGGGATTGAATCCACAATTAACTATTTATTCACCGCAACCTGACGTTCAATTTAACCACTGCGTCGTTTAACAAGGTTTTATTTTTGCATGGTTCAATGTACTAGATAACCAGTCTAAAGGGCTAGAATGCGCATCTAGTACAGGTTTTTATAACAGGCTTTAGTGTATTTTTTTATTATACAAAGGTCTCGTGTTATGCTTTGGTAAGGCGTAGATACGTTTTATATGAAGAAGTACTGCGCATACCCTTGAGTCATAAGTCTTTAATAACATCCTCCCTATTTTAGTGTATTGTGATATATTTATATAAGTTATATATTGTGAAATTCGAGTAAGTTAGTAAATTTTTTTATTCAACGAGACGAGGAGAGGAACAAGGCGTTCACCTGATGGCAAGTGATACACTTGCCTATAACAATGTGATACTGTTTAAAAAGGAACAAAGCAACTTCACTAGCATACAGCACCCTTCAAACCGGGACACAGTAATGTTTGCACATTACTATTTGGCAGTATAAATAGGAAACGGAGGAAAGAGGCCTACCACTGAATTTGTTAGTTTGGTCTTTGGTCCCGTAAGCTGTCGTGTAGGACCTCCTACACCGCTTATTATACTTTAATAAGACAAACCTTTTGTAATAAGTCTAATGATCATGACTGATAACAGAATTGCCGGAGACCGTCTAGGTACCAAGATAGTTCCTATTTCTACCGCTAAATAGTAACGTGCAAACATTACTGTGGTCCGGTTTGAAGGGTGATATATACTAGTAAAATTACTGGGGTAACGAAAATAAATACATCATGTCTCAATACGACGAGCGCAATGTGGTGTATACTATGTTAACCAGCGCCACGTTGTTATGGGCAAGAATCATTTACCACCAGGGAAAAACTTTGTATCCTTGTGGCCTCATCGAATAAAATAATAAATAACATAACATTTTTTATTATTATGATTTTATATACGCAGGTTTTTAATATTTAAAAAAAAAATAATAATGTTTTAATGGAAAGAAAATCTATCATTTTACTTTCCCTCAACTCGTCGATAAAATTGACGTTAATGTTACATTCAAATTGCAATGTAAAATGGATTAATACGTTTAAAATGTATTGGAAACGATGAAATCATTAACAAATATATAAAGGCTACAACCAGGTCATTAAAGTTTATTTCTGTTGTTCCGACCATTTATAACGTAGCTGGTATTTTCGATTTCTTATTCACCGCCCGATTCACTGATAAATATTGTCACCGTCTACTATACATACTTCATAGATATTTGTATCAGTTTAAATACTAAACTAATTACATAACTATAGTAGTAGTATTTCCATACTATTCTCTGAATTTATTATCATCTTTCCTTTTATTGTATTGTATACAGTTATCTGCTTTATGCTTTATATTAATTTACTTTCTTCACAGGTCTATTGGAAGAAAACTCTTTCAGGGTTTAGCTCATCTTTGTAGTTTTTTCTCATCAATGAATTTATATATCTGTTTACACGTGTGTATAATAAATGAATATAAAAACAATGTCATAATAATTTATAATAAAAAAAATTACTTTTTCATTATAAATATTAAAATTATACAACAATAACAAAAGTCTGTAATGGAATATAATACATGTATATTCTATGAGAGTAGTTTAAAGCGAGGTCGCATTATTTTCCATCCTTGACTTTGTTACCAATTTGTATTTGTGTTATTTCTTTTCCACCAAAATTCTAACATTATTTGGAGGGTGAAATGAGGTTAGTGGAGAAATATCAGTATAACGTGAAGGAGAGAGGCCGTTTTTACCGGAAAGAATATCATTTTATAAAAGATTAAGTGGGACTCGTATTCTGTAGTAATTGATATCGGGGACCCTTGGAGATTGTTGAGTAGGAGCTTTACTACAATTTGATTAAGATCGATTAGTATAGGTACGGTTGGATAAATCTTTAATACATCATACCTTTTATACTCAATTACCCCATTCAATGTATTAGTAAAAGTGAACAAATAGTTAATAATTTAATAATAACTATATATAACGTTAGCACATATCTGAGTCAGTAACAATATGAGAAGACTTTTTACTATTTCATATTAGTAATTGCTGCAGTGTTAGCGTTTATACGATAAATACTTCTATTTAAGAAAGATATAGGTTACTTCTAAAATTTTAATTTACCAAACATGTATAAGTTCAGTACAGAGATATTTATTACATAAAAAGGTCAAGCTTAACAATGAAGCGTTTGACAGGTGAAGGAAAAACAACTTGCATTAGGTCTATAATTTTTTTGTGGTTAACGGACAATGTATAGAAATAATAATATTCATTAGTGCTTTTCTTAAATATTCTATTCATTAAATAATATCTAAGATAGATTAAAAAAAAATACGATACGATTAAAACCCGCAGGGCATTAAACCTATGACCTTAATATAACAAATTCATGTAGAGAAAATATTATCTTTTATTTAAAAATTAATGATCTAAAAACATTTTCTGAGTTCGAAGGTAGAACCAAAATTAATCTGACTATTACATATTTTTTAGACGTCCACTTTATCCTTTTTTACGATAATTATATTCACATCCTCACGTTATTGAAAACAGATAAAAAAATTTGTATATTTACTTTTCAAGGCCCAAAGCTCCAGCCGCTCCAGGCTTTCGAGGAAAACCCGGCCATCCCTCCGGCACTGCTCGCTCGTTCCATTCGTCGGCACCAGCACCCTGGGGAACCGGTCCCACAGTCCCAATACGTTCGTTTCGACACTGTCGACGGAGCTCCCGTTGCGGGCGGAGATCTTTAATATCGTGCCATTGAAGATGCTGTCGGCTAAGCTCCGCTCGGTGAGGGTGAGCTCGATGCACTCGCGGGCTGCGCACGCGCCGGCGAGAAGCAGGAGCAAGCAAGCGCGCGCTGCCATGATAACTCGCGCAATGAAGCCGCGCTCGCGCACCGCCCCGGTAAAGTAATCACAACGCGCTCTGCGCACTTGAACAATAACCCTACGCGCGCTAACCAACAATCGAATTGGGAAACTCGTCTCATTTTATCTATTTACCCTCAAGTTTTGATTGTTTGTTGAAATTTATGCGCATTATTATAAAAATCGATCGATTTTCTATTTAACAAATTCATACGAAATCCGTACAAAAAATTCTTTAAGGGAAACAGTGGAAACATTATCTCATCATCACAGCAAGGGACTGGAACAACCCACCGCGACTTGTTTTTCGTACTCCGAGTACGGAATTAGGTTAAGGTGCAGTTTATATATATAAGTATCTATTTTATCATCTCCTCTTTTTTCTTCCCACCTATTCCTCCTTCCCCAAATCCTCTTCCCTCGTCTCTCTCCTCTCCCTTATATTATATAATTTATATATATAGTTTTCAGCTCGCGGAGGCCGGATCCGCGAGCTCAGGGTCCGGTGAAGCTTTCGCGGCCATATTAGTGACCGAAAGCATCGACGTCAACCGAAAAAATAAAAAGGACTGGAACAACTTGCCGGCGTCAGTGTTCCCGTCGAATTACAATGTGGGCATCTTCAAAAAAAGAGTGAATAGGCACTTATTAAGTCAATGCGCTTTACCATCATAGACCACATCACCACTTAACACCAGGTGGGAACTTGGTTAAGCATTGACCAGTAACTAATAAAAAAAATTATATTATATACTAAAGAGTATAGTACTATGACCTTCACTTCTAGTTGCATATTTTATTTTGACCACGATATATGTCCTTATATGTTACTATAACTAGTACAAAGTATACTTTTTTTTCAGGCGGGGGATTCCTTTTACGGACGTTCCGCCGGTGCCCTGGTTGGGCCCGGAGGGATGTGTAGGACTCGGCCTGGGCGGCCCCTACCCACTAAATCTACCGGGAAAGCCATCAGCCGTTATGAATGGGATGCCCCGGATCTGTCAGCGACAGGGCAAGTACTCGGTACACCTACACGAATAATTAAAATAGTATATCCTTCCTATTTGGGTATGCTGTAAGAAAACTCTTTTAAGAGTTACGCTCGCCTTTGTGACACTATGTTACTTTTATTACAAAGTATTGTTTTATATATATACGTGTAAATGTACATAAAGAATAAATAAAGAGTATCACCACATATGTAAGTTATATATGAATTTATGTACATATATTCATTAAAAAAATTCATGTTTATTATGTAATATTTATATATTATTTATTACTAAATACATGTTAACGTAAGTTTTTTTTTCTACCCAACTTTCCTCATGTCTTAAGTTGCGCGAATGCTCATAAGCATTATATCCTAACCTAATTACAAATCATAAATAAAGATATAGATTAAAAAATAAATGACTTAATTTTTCTTAATTCCTCGGAGCGACAAGAAGAACTAGCAGAAAGCAATAACAAAGCTAACAGATGAAAGAGAAGTTATGATAGTAGAAAAAGGATGATCGATACTACATCATATTATGTTATTCGTTTTGAGACATTAGATATAGTTTCGTTATCACAGTAAGTTCACTAGTTTTGCCATTCTCCCTTTTCTGCCCCTCGCTCTAACCGGAACATGGTTATGTTTACACAAACATAACAATTTAAAATGTTTAAGTTATGTAATTATTATATGCTTACTTGTTTTTAAATTAGAAATAGGAGTTATTAGTAAAGTGAAGAAGTAAAAGGAGAAGAAAACCGCTTGATGCCCAGCGACGGAGTAAATTATTAAAAAATTGTTGAAAATTATTAATGTAAGTAAAATTAAAGAAAACCAAAACCTACTTTTTGATAAAAAAAATTAATACTTTTTAAAAATTTTCCAAAAATTTATGTTTCATGTGTTTGTTACGTTTATGTCATATATATAGAGCGTGGATGTTTTTCTTGTGGGTATAGGTCCCAGCAGTGGGAAAGTTAGTAATGTTAATTACTATTTTCATGAAATAACAAAGGTTAAGAAGACTGTACATTATGTCTTCACATCAATTGTCAATGAATAAAATAAACGATGAGCTCCTAATGACATTTTTATCAAGTCTACTAACTACTGCCTCATTAAACGCAATCAATTACTAGTAAAGACAAATCATCGTAATTCAAGAGAAGTCAATTGGTTATCGAAACATAATCAAACATATCGTCGAGGTGAGTTTATTCCATATATCATTATACTTGTTTCCTTTTTCGTGACAGTCCAGAGACTTGATAAAAAATTACATTCATTACTTTAACCAAAACTATCATTAAACGCCTAAATCAAAACAATACTCCAGCTTCCATACAACAAGGAAATCTTTACATCCATAACAGTATTTATAATTATTATATAGTAATTATAATAAATGTGAAATGATTCATTGGACCCCAGTCAGCGTCACCTGCTGTTAACAAACGTGGCTCTGGCTTTTCACCAACACATTGGGCCAGCGATGTGGGGGACGGCCCAAAACCTATCTCTAACAGGAGAGCGATATTTATAACCATGCCTAGTAGTGGATGTGTATCAGCTGATTATGATGATGATGAATATAAATTTTAAAGATTTCTTCTAAGGCTTTATAAGATTTTATATGAAAAATTCATTAAACAATGTACCTGTTACCATAGAACATATACAACAATGTCCAACTATACCACTAAATATTATTGTTTTAACCGTCTGTGTTTCGGTTTGTTGGATTCTGTAGCAGATAACGGGACTTAACATTTTCTTTTTTCAGTCATAATGCGTTTATTGATTTATTGAATATTTTAATAGTAGACTTTATCATCATCAACAACCCGCATCAGTCAACGATAGACTAACCATCGGATAAAATACTAGCCCTCTTCGTCTCTTTACAATGGGAAAGAGTTTCATTTAAATTAATATCATTATTTGAGCATCAAATGATAAAATTACTGAATAAGTATATATCACGAAATGTTATATAAGATTCCTAGTATTAAAGTATTTTTGTTTTTATCTTGTTAATGCTAAAGATTTAAGAAATCTGCAGTCAAACATCGCGTGTTAAAATCGACTTGTTCCACAAACTTTGTTAGTAATCTAAGTTATTATTTGCACTAAAGTAGCAATATAATAAAATGTCCAATTTTAAAATAAATATAACAGCAGATATTTACTTAAATAAGCACTAGTTATGCTGCTACTAGTTTTACGAGCTGGGTATGTGGTATGCGTCTCCGTACCTTGACCTAAGGTACTTTTTGTTTCTCAGCAGGTTTTATTCTAAATATCAACGAAAAGGGAACAAGGGGAAAAGGCCTTAATATTTGTTTAACTTGTTTTTATTAGGCTTCTGTTCGTGTTTGACCTTTAGTGTAATCAAAAGTTAAAAGTATTTGCTTTGTTGGCAATATAAGGTAGACGGCGAGTGTGTGTCAACTTGATATGTAGTTTGTCTTAATGAAATGTACACTTTGTTCATTGTTATGTGTATTTGTGTTTTCTTTGAATCGTGTTTCAGTAGCCGATAGATGTCCACTGTTGGCATTGGATGTAGACTGTGTCCCTCCTCGCTGGCCTAATGTAAGTTTGTGAGGAGCCAGAGCCTTGTTTGTTGATTAGCAGGATTCACCGCGAGCAGGGAAATTGGCATGGGTCTTACACCCCCTGAATCTAGAAATAACGAATATTGCTTTACAATTTGTTTATTGTCCTTATATTATTGAGCCAATCGTAGTTTCGGAATATTAATTGTTATAGAATATAAAAATAGGCAAGGTTTTGGACAAGCCTGTGTCCAGGTGTGAATTTTCCAACATCTTGGAGTTCACCGTCCGACGGTCATTGTTCTCTGTGCTTATTTGAAGTATTGACTTAACCCATTCGCAGAGAAGACAGTTCGTCGCTAACCTTACATAATTGCGTATTGTATTAGTAACAAAAGATGATAGAGTGCTGTATAAACATCTTAACTAGTAAGTCGTAATAACCAAGTGGTTTGAACGCCTGCCATCCACTCCGAAGGTATCTGGTTAGAATCAGGCATGAACCAATAAATTGTTCAATTTATATGCAGTTAGTTACTAATATCATGTGCTTTAAGCCACTTATCAAATCGCAAACTATAATAAAAAAAATCTCAACTAAATCATTGTTAATAATTTTATTATCACTTGAAAGTCCTGTGATTTACTGTCAAAATAATCTTACATGTTTTTGTACTAACAGATCGTATGTAAATAAAGAGTTAAATGATAAAATGATGCTGAAGAAAGGAGTATAAGATTGAATTGGTGGAAAATTTTCACAAAAAAAAATGCAGTCCTTTATGTTACAGAATGCGAACAATTTGTGTTGCAGTTGCTTTTAGAGCAGGTCAGGGCAGGAGATTGTTGCATGTGGTCCCACACAATCTCTTTGAGCTGATATTAATAGTAAAACTGAATATATGTAACGAAAATACTACAAACAAACTTACATTTATCTATAAGTTTTTGATATTTTTTAAATCATTGGTCAGTGTTTGACAGCAATCCCAGCTGGTGTTAAATGATGATGTGGTCTACGGTGGTAAAACGCATTAACCTAATAAGTGCCAATTCACTTTCTTCTTGAAGACGCGCCCACATCGTATTTGGGCGAGAACACTGACACCGGCAAGTTGTTGCAGTCCTTTGCTGTTCTTATTAGAAATTAAGAGCTAAACCTCTTTGTGCGTATACTGGGGATATCTACAACATAAGGACGAAGACTCACCGTGCGTCTTGTCCTCCAGTAGTTGAAAGAGGATGGATGAATTGCGTCATGCAATTCCTGCGCACACTCCCCGAAATGAATCTTATAAAACATCGCGAGACTAGGCACTCGGCGTTTGTGATTAAGACTGTCCAATCTAGTTATAACAAGTTCTTCATCACCAATTAGCCTCTTGGCCCGCCTCTCCACCGAGTCTAGTGCTGCAAGTTGAGTTTTCGCAGCACTCGCCCAGATATGACAGGAATACTCCACACACGACCAGACCTGTCCTTTGTTGATATATTCAAAAACTTTTTTTTGTATAATTCTATAGTCTCAAACACTTTTGTTTTTGGACTGATGATAATGAAAGGTTACTGCTTAATGCATCTAGTAATATATTCTCCTTACTTTAATATCAATTAACAATGTTGCTACTAATGATGTTAAAAGAGATAATCATCATTATAATAATTTCAGATAAATCAACAGAAAATAATAGAAATACTTTTTTACCTATAGAAGGCATATATATTTTTAAAAATTACTTAAAGTATGTATATATCAACAATGATATTTATTACTCTGATGTGCGATGATTTTTTTTAATCCACTAAGGTGGCAAACAAGCATGCGGTTGCCTGATGATAAGTAGTTACCTTAGGAAGCCTGCAGCACCAGAGGCACCACTGGCTCGTTGTCAATCCTCAAAATCACGCCCTGTTTGAAGAACTCTATTCTGTAGCTCCTCGTCTAGCAAGATTTAAACCTGAACAAATTGGTGCAGATTATACAACATTTGCGGTTATCGCATTGGAACAAAAATATTGTTACCCCAGTAATTTCACCGGCATACAGCAACCTTCAAACCGGAACACGGTGATGTTTGCACAGTACTATTTGTCGGCTGCAATAAAACCTGCCTACCTAGATAGTCTATGCCAACAAAGACCTAGCCATCATGTACATAATGTATTAGGTTCTTTTATTAGTAAACTTGGTTTTAGTTAAACGTCCGTTCCCCTAATTTATTAAAAACATACACGTAATTAGCAAAAGGACCTTCTGTGTTATAACCTCGAGTATGTGTTTCGAAAGAATCGATTCGTAGAAAGTTAAGTGGGCGATTGACTGCTTGCTGAGCGTTTTTAATTAGACCCGATATATCTTATTAATTTATACTTTTAAATATTGATCAGAAATTTGAATCATCTTACAAAAGAAGCGATGTGTGTTGTTATCTAATTAATTCCGGTTAATGGTTGTATGTGTACGGATATGTGAAGGTTAAATATAAAATTAAACAAAAACATATTAAAAATTGTATTAAAGTGTAACTTCAACAGTAAATAATTTAATAAGTTTGTTTTTTAATTGTCTAATGAAAGAATTCACGAGACGTACAAAGCGTTCACCTGATGGTAGTGATACGATTGCCCATAACAAGGTGGTGCTGGTTAATATGGTATACACAGCACCACAATCTACTTGTAGTTTTGAGATATGGTTCAAGTCTCGTTACCCCAGTAATTCACATATATACAGCACCCTTCAAATCGGAACACAGTAATGTTTGCACATTACTATTTCAAAGTAGAAATTGGAGCAGTGGTAACCTAACTTGATAGTCTCCAAACAGAGACCTATCACCAGTACGATATATGAACATGTCTTAGATTCTTATAACCATAAATTTAGATTTAATTAACCTAAGTAACAAAATCAATTAGTTGTTTATGTAGTAGAATTGAGAACGCTTTTATTGTTGTCGGTTAATAATATTTCGTATACTATGTCAGCATTAAGGCAACCCGTAGGTCAGGTACGTTAATTCAATGAATCACGTAGCGAGAGCAGTAAATCTTACTCATGTGGATTTTCTCTATAAATTGAATTGTCAGTCTTAAAATGACCTAATGAAAAATATAGATTATAAAATAAATACTTTATTTGCTAAGTAATCGATAAATGGATAAAGTTTTGGAAGGGGAAGACTAAGAAAAGTGGTGAATGAAGAAATGGGTCGAGAAATAATAAATATTGTTCGGGCCCCAACGCGTATGGTAAGATTTAAAACGAAATCTTACTCTTTTCTTCGCTAAACTTTCAGGAATGAAAACTACAATTATCTGGTGGTGAATCTCAACTTCAATTTCTGCCATTGTATACTTTGCAAACATTTCTTATAAACACTAAATCTATTGAACCGTTAAAAATCTGACGAACTTGAACCAAATTTATTTCGTCTACAGTTAAATCCAAAAACAACAAAACGTGTTTTAGATGACCTTATCAATTAAACTGTTAGAATACAATTTTGTTAAATTTGTACCTTGTATTAAAAAAAACTTATTCATAGTGTTGAATATTCGATATGCATTATGTTAAACGAATGAGCGGCAGAATATGAAATGAAGAACTCCAGATGTAAGGTCACCGACTTGGCTACATGCCTCCAATATCAAATTATCACTGTCGAAGCTGAAGATGATGAGGATAAGACACTGGTTCTCTCGCAGCTTGGTAGGTAGTCAGAGAAGCCCAAACCTCACTATTAGGCATAGTTCATCACTGATATCGAATCGATCTCCGTAAAAGACAAGTAGATGATAGGGAGATAAGTCATTAACGCTTTTTTCTTTTTTATTTAACTAAGCGAGTATTATTTTTTTTAATTAGGTTTCTTTGTAATTCGTGCGATCTGCAGCCGTTACGTAAATGTTATGGTCACTTGGGAGTTAAATGTATTCACGCGTTTAAAACAGGTTCACAAGAAAGCGAAGGTCGCGACACACCTTCAAAGGAGTCAAGGTTTGAATTAACGCGAAAGTGGTTACACGGCGTTAGGTGCTATTTTACACCAATTTTCATTTTCATTAAATGAATTTTTTTAATTGACTCGATTCCAAGTAGTAAATGGTCAAACATCATAATAAGTCGAAAGATATCCAATGGATACAGGCCTTACTCAAAGATTTGGTCGATCAGTCTTGCGCCGTCCAAACCCAGCTGTTTCCCACGACCCTTACCAGATCGTCGGTCCAAGTTGTCGACGGTCTTCCAACACTACGTGTACTCGTGCTGCCGCCACTCAAGGAATAACTGAGTAAACAACAGTTAGCTATTTTTGTCACGAAATATAACTAAAAGTCACATCATAATCCGAAAGTTTGTAAGGAGTCCCACACAATACCTCACGGAACCCAAACCAACCTCATCTGCTCATGGTGACACCCTGCTAATCCACAAATCTTTGGCTCCGCACCGACCATTTGGGTCAAAGTAATAGGAGATGGCCCAAATCCCCCACTATTGGAGGACGTCTATGTCCAGCAGTGGATATCTATCGGCTAATGAAGAAGACGAATGAAGATATCGCAATAAGTGATTTTTGTTGTTTTTATATTTTTGTAGAAGAATAACTTTTTAAACGTATACTAGTTGATTACATGTGAAAGAAGGTTGGCGCATATGTTTACATAGTCTTTCCCAGGTTTGAAAATGACTTGGTAGTAAAGTTTTAATATTTTAGGGGCTGCGGTGTGCTAGTTTACTTAGCCAGCGCTAAGCCGCCGCTTGAAATATTTACTGCTCGCTTTCGTTGCCTTTCTGCAGAAAGCTTATAACAAAGTATAAACTATGAGGTAATTAGCTCAGCTTAGAACCTCATCTTTGTTTTAATATTACACACAACCATAATAAACGTAACAATAATAATGTACAGGTTATGTTAAATATTCATTTGTCCTTATATTTAATAATACAGCACCTTAATTTCGCATGATGTTAAGTAGCAATGAGATTTAAGATAATGAAGCCTGAATATGTTACTAGGTAAACGTTAGTGCAGCAATACCACCGGTAGCTTTCCAATAGCAATGTTTAAACTTTACAACGTTTCGGTTTAAAAGGCGCTTTCGCTAGAGAATTTATTGAATTAACGAGAATTAATATATCGTTTATATACAATGTTGGGAAAATTAAAATTTTTACTGGCATGAAATTAATAATAGCAGACGGCCATGTAACCATCAGATGTAGATATTACTCGTCTCCTAGAATAATAAAAGGACACAAAGGATCGGTATAAAAATTATAAATAATTAGAATTTTAAGAGATGATGAATTAATAAGGGTATCGAATATTCCGCTTTGTGTTTTGGTCATTAAAACAGCACGATGTGGCAACGGCGGAGCCTTGAAATAATGCGATAAATAAAGTAACTCGTATTGTACTTACATCGAGTAATGTTCAGGAGGGTGATTGCAACACTACCGGCAAGGGCGAAGCGCCAAACGATTCAGCGTGCATCTCGCAATACAACACAGACGGTGACTGTTAACCTTTGTTAGTCTGATCTTACACCGGGTATCGATTTTCCACTGACACAAAAAAAAGGACCTCCGTAGTTTAACTTGATTACATCGCATCACAATTCAATTCCAAAACAACGTGTCGAGTAAAGATTATAAATTTTGTTTATATTTTTAACGGATGTGTTTAATAATTAATGTTTTCATTGTAGTTTTTACAGAAACAACCATAAAAAAAACACAATGTAATGAAAACTTCCAAATACCAGCTATTGAAATTAATAGGAAAAATTAGAGAAGAATGCCTCTAACTGTGTTAATTTTAAATTATTCTAATTAACTTACTCTTACAACTCATTATATTTTATAACTATCCTTGACATTCAATGAATTTAACATATTTAACTTAAAAACTATTTTGTTTTGTTATAAATGAATATATTTGCTATTAAAATTTACAGTGATTTATTACTATTATTGTGAACAAATAATGAAGGAAGAATAATATAATGTTGTTCGTTTCTTCAGATTCATGTTTACATATAACGTGTTAAATAGTTTACTTCCGCAGGCCGGGTAGGTCACTTATGCTGAGTTCAAAATACTTAGAATTCCACAACATCTAATATGAACATTTAAAATTTATGCGATATTTTTTTAAGGAAATCGTGTAGTTTATTTAGATTATCGTTAATATAGAAGAATGATTTTTTTTTATTATAACTGTGGTAACACTGAAGACGAGAAGTGTAATCAAAATTGCCGTCATCAAATCACCTTGTATGCCGGACAATCGCCTCGGGTACACTATTTTTACGCTAATGTTGGACGGCTGCCACAAAGCGTGCCCTCGTGCCAATACATTAGAATTAACCTCAGCCGGGAAACGGTTATTCCACCGCCAAATATTTTTAATAAACTAAAAACGAAACTATACGTTTTCAGTGTTACAAAATCAATGAAACACCAATAACTTGATGAGATGTGTTTAGTGTGCGGTACACAAATAAATTTTAGAGCACGAAACTGTAAAACGTATCAGTCGGATCAATGATGGCGCCGTGAGCGTCTCGTGTCAGCCATGGTGCGGCTCAGATGGACGTTCTTTCTATTTATAATAACTTTTACGCTCTTAGTTTCAGTGATAAGCGCATTCCGCATTCGTGACCTTCATAAAAATTCCCATGAAAGTGTTTCAGTGTTTAAAAAGAGAGAAAAATGTGAAGATTGTGATGTGAATAAACTTGACCCTGAACAAAAGCTATACAAAACTGAGAGTGTAAAGCGTGCGTATGACGATCTCAAAAAATCTGCTCAAGAAAAGAAACAATCCATCGACGAAAAGACATTGGAGAAAATTAAACCTTCGCTTAAAATTAATGAAGAAAGTGACGAAGATAAGTATAATGATGAAAGTGATGACGAGACAGATGAAAATCTTATTTATCTTCGAAAGCTGGCCTCTAAGTGGGAAGAAAAGCAAAAAGCGGCAAATGTTATCAACGAAATTAAAGGTAAACAAATTAGTGATAAGAAACAATTTACCGTCAGTAATAATAAAGACATTAATCAAGACAAAATTAAGAAATTTAGTATGATGAATGATGATAACGACGAAGAAGACGATGACCATGATGGCGCTAATATAAAAGCTACGGGAGAGTTGAAACTAAAAATTACGAATAAAAAACAAGATAACCAAAACAATAATGATGATGATGACGACGACGATGGCGACGACGAAGATGATGATGACGATAACTACGATCAGAAACATGACCATGTAATCAAAGCCAATGATAATAACAAAGTAATTCATGATATTGATAGCTCTAGCGAAAAATTGATAAAAACAATTGTAAAACCTAAAAGCAGTGATACAGATAAAGCACTAACTAGGCAAAATAAAATAATCACAAAATCGGGATCAAAAGAAAACAAAGGTTTATTACAAGATGAAGATGTTTTAAACGCGAAAGCAATAAAAACAAGTGAGGCATCGAAAAAAATAGACCAAAACAGAGTCATCGACAAAGAAAGAAAGTTTAAAGATGAAGGAATTAATAAGTTAAGCGAACCTTACGTCACTATATCCAAAAATAAAATTACAACAGAAGGAACATTAAACAAAAAAGAGATATCTGATTCAACAAAAGGTAATAAAAAAGTAGTGACAAAAAACTTGAAAGAAACAATTAAAAGCGTAAAACCGGAACTTAATGTTGAAAGTAAACAATTAAATGACGACTTAAAAACTGAATCCTCGTTAAAAGAAGTTCAAAGTAATGAACACAAAACTAAAAGCAGCGAAGAAAGTCGTTTAAAACATGTCACGGATGCTTTTCATAGACGAAACTTGCTAAAAAGTGAGTTTGAGGATTTCTATGCATTCCTGCCAACGTTTGCGCCAAACTTTACACGCGTGCAAAGTCCTGAATGCAGGCGCCACGGGCAAATACTTCTTAGACAGCTGCGAGGTACAAAACTATGGGCATTAAACAGTAAGTTGGAATTTTTAATAAATGGTCTTGTTGTATCCACAATGGACTGGCATTTAAATCGCTTTTTAACAATGGGGGTGTGGGGGGTCCCACACAACAACTCACGGGATCCAAGCCAACCTCATCCAACACCCTGCTAATCAAGAAAGGAGGCTCTGGCCCCAAACCAACCCACATTGAGCTGGGTGGAAGATGGCCTAAATCCCCTATTACTTGGGAAGGCCTATGTTCAGCAGTGGATATCTACCGGTTGATGATGGTGGTGAAGTGACAATGAGGCTGGTAATGGTGAAGCGTGCTAGTTTAAAGCGGCAGAATTACAATGTCTCGGTGGTAGTCAGCCAGACGATTTAAAAAAAAATTTCAACCCTGGAACAGAACTAGGATTTAAGTATTAGTAAACAAACTGAAATATCTTGCGTTTGTGTCAGTTAAAGTTAATATTTTTTTATTCTCGTAAATATGTATACAGTCTCTAAATATTTTTTTTGGCAGTGAGTAAATTTTTTCTATGCGATGAGTCGACGAGACGAGCAAGTCGTACACCTGATGTTAAGTGACTTGCCCGCTTACAACAACGTGGCTCTGGTGAAAATATACACATCACTTTATGGGCAATCGTATCACTTACTGTCAGGTGAATGCCCTACTCGATCTGATACCTCGTCAAATAAAAAAAAATTACCATGTCGGATTGTCCGCTGGCCTGTATGAAATTCTAAACTAGTCACAGGGGACCGCAAGCTATGTTTACGTTATACTATTTGTTTTCAGTGCTCGACGCCACGGGCAAAATTCCCTCGGGTCTACTTCAAGGCAATGGCATCCAGTTGGGTAATTTCGACCAGTGCTTAGAGAGCCGCACACGGGTACAACTGGACACTGGGAGCGTGGTCAAGGTCCAGGGAAAGTACTGTCTCGCTCGTGTCGATCTGAAGGCGGAACATCCAGAGATGGAGGTCCCCGTCCACTTAGCTCAGGCAAAGAGCTTAATAAAGAGCAGAGTGGATGATGTGAGTAATGTTTATACTTAAATTCAAATACAGTGCTTTTATGTGTGTTTTTTAATTCCAATTTAAAAAATATGTTTAGTTTTTGTTTATGTCTGAATTAATAATAACAATAATAACCCTTAAGTCTGTGATTCTGTCTCAAGTTTTTAATGTTATAGGTTTGTAGTTGAAATAAAATCTTATAATGTTATACTAGGAACTGGTTTGTTCCAAGATTTACTTTCGACCCCAGAAAAGAACTAATTGTAGCATTATATGAATAATCATCATCATAGTCAGGCGATAGACGTCCTGCTGGACATAAGCCTCCCCCAATAATGGGACGATCTGGGCCATCTCCCACCACAATAGCCCCCCAGTGTGGGTTTGTGAGAATATGAATCATTCTTCTTCTTTCTTCTTTCTCCTCCCCTGGTCCCACTTTATGTAGGGTCGGCACAACATGTTCTTCTCTTCCAGTCCCGCCTCGAGACTGGAAGAGCCGAACATGTTGTTAATAGTTTTGGCTAAACTTTTTACGACCGGCCGCCTGCCTGACATCAACCCTCTTTGGGAAGAATATGAATCATTATATTGTATAATTATCTACAAAAGGTACCTTCGATCTTAAAATAAGAGTTTTTTTTTAATTATTTACCTAGATAGTATTCAGAAGACGTACTACCGACTAGTAATTGATATTTATGGTACAATTCTTACTTCGCGATTGTTTTCAACCGGGTTTTCTTCTACCTATAATAAGAAAAATTAAACTCTTCGATATTATTATCATGATATTTCTTTTCAACGATAAATATCATTATTCTTGGGTTGTCGAGAACATTTTTTAATTATAAATAATTTATTATTGTATAGTTGTGTTATTAAAAAAAATTATTAATCATTATTATTCTTCTTGTTCAGCCAGGTCACTTCGTACCTCGTTTTTCGACTCTAAGCTGGGGCGTTTGCGTACCTTCACCTTGCAACGCCGAGGACGTGGAAAATATTTTAAGGGATGCAATAAAACACTACCAGTATACGAGTGGAGTATCCATAAGGGTCAAAGTGGATCCCCAAGATTGTCATACGCATAAGAAAAAGCTCTGGTGGGAACAATGGTTAGCGACGCCTACAATTTTGACTTTGTGAGTATTATATTTTTTAATACTGGTAACTTTTATGGCCTCCAATACATTGTTGTGCTGTGTGAATTGTCTTATTTTATCCCAAAAAGTAGTTAGTATAACTTAAATTATATTATAACTTAAAAATTCCGAAAGTATTCAGTCTCCGATCAAATCTAATAGTACGGCTAATGTACCTATGATATTTAATTCATGACGTATATAGGTTTTGTTCTGTAACTTGTCTTTACGTCTATATTTGTCACATAGAAATTACAAATAATAGATCAGATAGAATATATATTTGATTCTTGCTGTTAATGTCCTAGATTATAAATTAACAATAAGTGAAAAGACAATTTAAGGTTTTATTTTAGATATAACAGAACTTTTTCACATGGGTGTAAGAAGTCCCACACAACAACTAGCGGGACCCAAGCAGACGTCTCCTGCTTGTGGTCCACCCCGCTGATAAACAAACGAGACTCTGGCTCCCCACCAATCTGCATAGGGCCAGCGTGGTGGAAGACGGCTCAAATCACTCCACTATGGGGCGAAACCTATACCCAACAGTTGACATAAAACAGCTAGTGATTTAGTAAAATAAACTTTACGATTTTTTAAAAATTAAAAAAAAATGTTAACAGAGTCTTATATGGTGTGGTCATCCTACTGGTCCTAGTGGCTACGGTCCAAGATTTCATCGCGAGAAGAAAGGAAGAGGAGAGCACTGACGAAGCGAAAAACGAAATCGAACAGAAAAATGCGAATAGTGACAAAAATAATAAAAAGCCGTCTAACGGTAAGAGTTAATGGATATTATTTATTAAATTTTAATAACATTGATGATAATGTAAAGCCTCCTTTTCGCCTTAAAATGTAATAGTAAATACCTAATCGCCTTAAAGTATTATGTTATTAATTCTCCTATAAAGCTACGAAAGTTATATTCCGCTATAACTGATTTCCTTCTTTGTTCGTAAATCCCTCCATTATTGGGTGTGCCAGTGGACTTCTATCGGCTGATGATGATGATTTCCTTCGTCGTAACAGTTGAGCATTACAACAACTAATAAACTTCAAATATTTGTGAAGGACTAACATCCGTTATACAAATAGAAGACTGACTGCGTTTTGCGCTACAAATATTCTTGACTGTATTTATTAGCAAACCCGTTAAGTTTATTGCAAGATATTAAAGTCTAGGCTGGTATTTTCGCCTGCGCTGTGGATTTATGCTCTTAACTGTCTTCTAGTCGGAATCTCAGTAGAGAATGGAGAAGACGAAAAAGGCTTTTAATTTATTAAAAATTTAAGTAACCTAATGCTTTTAAAGTTTTTGTCATAATTTTGTAAAATAAAATTAATATTTAATACGTGGTGGGAGACGGCACCAATTCCTCTACTATTCTATGGGCTGATGGAGAAGAAATTAATATATTTGGACACCGTATTAACGGTTAATTGTAATAGTTTATAAATTTCTCTATAATTTATATAGAAAATTTAACTGGCTCAGAACTAGAATTTTCTTGGATTATCGGAGAACATCCGATCGACCTTAGCCCACTTCGTTTCAGCAACTGACCGCCGTACTCCGACACGTTTGCGATTCAAATCCGAACTGAATACCGATAGCGCGTTGGTTAACATAAATTATGTATACAAGTCGGCTTCGGGCGATATCGCATTATGTACGCTAATCGTTCAAAATCAATGGACAAGCGACATCATTCCCAATACGGCGTCCGTGTTCAGCAAGGGCTTGATTTACGAGCACGACGAGCTGCTGCAGTTAACACGTACACTGGCAGCTACGTAGTTGTCAACCTGCGATCTTGTGACTTATGGTAGTTTGTCTACTTATCCAGGACATCTTAGATCCTCACAGATATTTTTCTACATGAACGATGACCGTGTAAATGTAGTTTAGTGGTGATTGTACGATGATGAAACCAATAAAAGGTCTAATAAAGTTTGAACAAATGATACAAATAAAATTAGTTCCGGAGAAAACATGTAAGCAGCAGAACAGTCAAAGAGTTAAGAAACCATACGAGATTCATTGAATTGAGCACGATTCGTACATTACTTAGTTTTAATGATTCTCAGCTATTTCGTTTATGTTTAGCAATGAATTTTATTTGATCTTTAACTATCGGTAGCTCGTCGTCAAATACATTTACTACAGCTGAGACTAAAATTCTACGCGGAATGCGGAGTGTATTGGGGTCACGAATCATCGTCAGCAGGATCTGTCCCTGCTGGCAGTAAAAGCGATTGAAATGTCGCTGGTGTCATTTTGCGGAACTATTCTAGTTAAGGAGGTATCCAAATAGAATCAGGAGGAAGCCGATCCCGATTTTAAGGCAATTTGTAATCCAACTTCGCTTGTATAAAAGGTATCCTAATTAGACTCCGTCAAGTCAAACTTCACACGATAAATATGAAAAGAAATGATAATTTATTTCACACGCGCGCCTGTATTGCGAAGTTTCTGTTTTCATAAACAAATTTCCACTTTGATAACGACTAAATTTCGAACTCGATTTCTTTTCTAAATCAACGGACGCCGTAATTTGTTATGCAAATCGCTCGCGACGACACTTCTGCGTCACGTCGAATTTAAACTTGACTTATTTCTTGATTTATTCTCGCTTATTTATGAGTTTTTTTCTTTCCTTCATACAGCTCCTCAGAATCCTTTAGAGTTTCGCAAATTGGAAAAACAAAGCCCGTTTTGCTTTCGGCGTTGTTAAAGACAAAGGATAAATATTTAAATTCACCCATTATGTTGATTCGGTTGATCCCCGTTGTAATTCGTCGTTTGCTATTCTTCGTGCGTATTTAAATTGAAATAAATAACTGCACAAAAAACTCTAAGCTACTTAAACATTCTCTTATCTCTGGACCCTATCTGAGATAAAAATAAAAATAACGTTATTTTTATTAGATTGAAACGGGTTACTGAATTAACATCTCATTTAAGAAACTTTTGTACTATACACATACATCGCAACGTTCACTAGTTTTGTACCACCCACAATATTTAAAACTTCGTATCGATTATATTTATTATAAAAAAAAATAGATTGAATGAAAACTACATAACATTTTTTAAATTTTTCTTGCAAACTTTTATATTACATTATGTATATTCATGTATTATTTGTATGTACATTGTGTATATTCATGTATTATTTCGAAATCGAAATTTTAGTCTGTCTGGACTAAGACTAGCGTAATGTGAGATTTTTTTAGAGAATTTTTAAATGATCATTTTGTAAGACTTTTATGTAAGCCTATACAGTAATCCCTCCTACAACACGGTACATCTGTTCCGCGTTGTGGGAGTAGTTACATTAATTTTTCTCGTTAAAGCATGTTTAAATCATAAATTAAAGAAAAACTATGCTATTAACAAATTATATAACAGCAATATTTTTGCAATTTTAAAACTAGCAACACAAATATAATAAAAAATATTTTATTACGTACACAATGTGCTAGGGTAGACGACATTAATTATGAACTGAACAAATCAATATGATTTCACAGTACAGAAATATGCTGGAAATCCCAGGGTTATACGACGAAAACACGTGTTATACGAGGGACATGAAATCATGTAGTATAAATTCGCGTTATAGGGAGAATTACTGGATATTACTAAACGATAATACTAGTAGGATTATCATTTAATGGTAAATGATTCGCTCGTTAATTGCAATGAAGGCGTTAATTAGAATTATAAAAGCTTGACTATATTTGACAAATATTTATAGACAATGTCTAACAATTGACAAGTTAGTTAAAGTGTAGAAATAATAAATTCTTTTTTTTTTACAGACGAAAGCATAATCAGCGTATTCTCGTTATACCGTACGGTTAGTAAGCTGGTCGCTCCGGCGGCTGCAGATGACATCTCCTGCATACACGGCGTTCGTGGGATCGCCACTATAGCGCTTCTGGTCGCCCATAAGATCCTCCCTGTGGGCGTTATGCCTTACACCAACAGGGTGAAGATAACTGAGGTTCGTTACAACATTTTTAAACACAAATCCAAAAAAGGAAATGAAATAAGTTTAACTAACTCGCATATATCTCTCCGTGTTATCGTAGTATAGAAGTAGCAATTGCGCTATAACTTCAGTTATTTTCTTGTAAGTTGGGTACATTATGAAAATTTTCATATTCCACGAATCCAGGAATTATTTTGTTAATCTGGGTATTCAAGTATATATAAATTATTACATGTATTTATATATATATACATTTTTCTGTAGATATTATAAACCCACGTCCTAATAATTTTTATATAATATTTCCTTTCAAATCTTGTTATGAAGAGATCGCTTTTAGTCGCCTGTCGCCTTTAAATTATACTCTCTCTTAATTGTTATATTATTGGGTGTACAATAAATGATTTTCTATTCTGTTCTTTCATCAAAGGGTTAAACCGATTTGATTGTTTGTTATAGATATTCACATTATAAATCTCTATTTATAAGATGTATTACTCCTCTTCGAAATGTTTGAGTATTTTCATATTATCATTAAGGTTTAAAGCTTAACTATGATTAATTGGGTAGTAATAGTTATACGTGCTTTAGTAAACGTTAAAGTTATGATGTTTCGCAAGCAATGATTAAATAACCCCTTCTAATTGATCATTTTGAAGACGCTACCCTACATTTAGGGTAATGTATATCAAGTTATATGACCTTACCAATTACCGGTCTTCTGTGATCGTTTTGATAGTTTGTAACTACTATTTTCTTATATATATATGCGGCCCAGAGAGGGTTTGTAAATAAGGTTGTCATTGTTTTTGGAGTATTTTTTCTTATTGTTTTACTGGAATATTTATTCAAGCATAGCATAATTATTCGCTGTGTATCATCCTACACTATCCATGTATTTAATATAATATTTTAAGTTAGCATAAGTGCAGGGTTGGTAATTCTAAATTAGCCAGACAGAAGCTATCAAAAGAATTGCAGGCTTCTAGGCTATCAAAACAACTGCTTTCAAATAGACGAAGACAGTATTTTGCGGAATACGTTACAAGGGACTTGTGCCCAGCCCTGTATGTCCATTGTTTGAAATGGTGATGATTATGAAATCAGACCAAGCTTTAATGCGAAAAACACGTCTGATAATGAGTAAAAATTATGTGGCGTTAAAAGAGATGTTTATACAGCATCTCAGCGTTTCATCTTCAATCCCTTGTAATGTCACTAGCTACGTCGACTTTCAAATCACAACACAATAAATTTTCTTAACTCGTTTTTGCCCTCCTTTGCCGTGGTAAAAACTAAGTCGGTCTCCAGTAACAGATCCACTACTAAACCATAAACTGCAGTTAATGCGCGTGATTGTCAAATTATCCAATTTTTTAACTGATACTACTTTTTCTAATTTTTGTAATAAGTTAGTGTACTGTTAAAGTTGCTTGATTGTTACCAAATGCAAAGATAGCAAAAGTAATTTTTTAAATTATTGCCATTAAATTATTACAGGCGCATGAATAAAAAAATGCACGTTTTACTTTTGTTTGTTACACGTTAAATTGTTTGGGATTTATGTAAAACTAGTTTGTAATTGTTTCAGAAAGGTTTAGGGGTTCTATGTGCATACGTGCTGGTCATACAAAATTTACTAATTGCTTGTTGGCTAATGTTACGTTCGTTTTAAAATTAACGTTTACCTGATTTTCTAATTGAGGAAGTCGTTTGAATTTATCAGCTTTATGAAACCAAATTTATTTGCGATTGTTTATTTTTTATAAATTCCGTACGAGCGGAAGTCATTTAATATAAGGTATAAAATATGTTTGCTCAACATGTTATTTAGTTTTTTGAAACGGTATGTTATTTCCTTTTTATTTATTAATTAATTTGATATTGAATTTGAATTCAAATAGCTTGTATATTTGAATATATTATTGAAATATTGTCAACATTTAACCATACCACGGGACAGAACAGAGCCTCAAACAAATCTTATTCATAAATAAGACTAAAACGGTGGATTATAAGTAAAGACATCGCGCTTATGTTCCGATGGGTTGGACAGCCGCCAGATAGCTATTTGCCGTATCTGCGCCGTGCAGCGGAATTGTTTGCCAATGCGAAAACTTTGTTTATCTACGGAGCGCCGTGTTTTTGTTTATGTTAAACTAAACGGGCGAAAGCGAAAAAGTTTCGGGCCACTCTCTTATCCGACATCTGTAGGTATCGTAAAACGGGACGGCGAATCCAAAGCCGGCTGCCATCAAACTCCGCAGTAACAATGAATCCCCGGCAATCATTGCCCAATACAGATAAAATATTTACAGTTAATCTGCATTCAGACAACAGACTATAAACTGCTTATTGCGTTTTATAGAACCACATACAGATCTTCACCTTGATTTATATCTTGAATTTAGAGAGGAGTGGATTTCGGCTAATATTTTATACAATGACTTTATAATAAAAAACAGATACAGGGTAAGAAGTCCAATGATATAAATCTGACGATAACACCGCTGTGAAGCGGTTAAACGCCTGATTAGTAACCGCTGGTTGGTTTCCGAGGTCAGATGCTGTGAATTAAGGTTCTCCGTACCCGATTTTCTAGCAATTACTTTCATATAGTATATCCCTTACCATTACTGTATTGTATTCCTGCTGTCACCATTCTCTCTCCTGTTTTCAATTATTACTATGTATTTGGGCTACCCCACACACCGGCTTTGGGCCAGCGTGGTGAGAGATGACCTAAATACCCCAATATTGGAGGAAGCGTATATCCAGCAGTGGATCGCTATAGGATGTTGAAGATTTGAGATAAAGGGTTAGATCATAGCAGAAAAAACCAAAATATTTTACCTGATACTGTAACTATTTAATGTATTGATGTACAATACTGTAATTTAAGGATTTTTTATTAGATTTTTTTGTAAATATATTACAAGGGAGTGATTTTTTATTTGAAAACCAATCGGTGGTAAACAAATCAAAAATGTTTCAACATTAATTTGCTGTCAGGTCGTTAATGGTTTCACTTTAAGAGGGATTTAGTTTTTTTTAATTCCAAAGCCAATATAAATGTTTAATATTTAAGTGATTAGAATAAGTCTTATTTTATTGATTCAAGAAGAACAAGTGTAAAAAATGATAGTGCAGTAAACGATAAATCAACTCATAACGATTAGGTGCTAGTTGTTCATATTGCGCTCATCTCTTTAAGATAGTATTGCAGATTATTCAACATAGTAACGACAGTAACTAAAGAATCTATCATGCCGGGGATAGTAATATAACTATACTAGATTTTTGTTAAAGATTTTTTACCTAACCTCCTACGGTTTATCAATAAATATGAAATTTATTACAATACCTAAGGTCAATCTACCGACGTAGATTTCGTTTCAAACAGTTGCACAACCTTGACCTCGTGACATAATATCGTATAATAAACATAACATTAGATAACAGGTTATATTATTTATTAAATGTTCTTGATAAGGCTATCAACACTATGTTAATATTGTGAAGAATACAGCTATGTAAAATCAAAAAAAGAAAATAATGTAGTAATAGAAATTAAGTATGAAGGTTTTGATATTATACATCCGTCTGGAGTTACACAATGGGCAATGTAGATATCATAATCATTATCATCATCATCCGATAGACGTCCACAGCTTAACATAAGCCTCGTTCAATAGTGGGGCGATTTGGGCCATCTTCCACCACGCTGGCCCAATGCGGGTTGATGGAGAGCCAGACCCTCGTTTTTATATGAGTAGGGTAGACCACTAACAGGTGAGGTTGGCTTGGCTCCCATGAGTTGTATGAGACCCCTTACATCATGTAGCTAATGAGAGTATTATTATATAGAGCTAGAGACTTATGTTCTACGTACACGTAAATAATCTTTATTAATCTCCATGGAAATGGGATTTATTAAACAGGTTTGGTTTAAGAAAATAAGGTAAAAAAAGGCTACACCAAGTCTTTGCCAACTCATGAGAAGATTCTTGGGGACAGGCTACGCTCCGTAGTGATGATGATGATCAACGGATATTGATATGATGCTTATAATTGATTCGAGAAGATATGACATTTCATACGTCTTATCTAAAAGGATGAATCAAAGATTTTCTTTAAAGAAAGAAACTTATGCGTTGCTTATAAAGAAACTTTGATGTTTTTAGGCGGAAGGTCCTTTTTATTATTGTAGTGTTGTAGATCCCTTTTGCTGGAGCTCCTATTCCTACCGCTAAATATTAATGTGTAAACATTATTGTGTTCCGGTTTGAAGGTTACTCTAGTAATTTTACTAGCATATAGTACTATATGTCTCAAGGCGAGCGTTATGTGGTGCTGTGTATACCATCTTAACCATCGCCACGTTATGGACAAGTGTATAACTTACCATAAGATGAAGGTCTTGTTCTTTTCGTCACCTTAACAAATTAAAAAAAATGTGATTTCAATCGCCTTTTTTGTTTTTAATTTTTTTTAAAGATTCCCGTCACGATTTTACATTATTCAAGTTAAAGCTAATCACTTCTATAAAGGTTTTTACTTTGACTTCTTAAGTTGTTTAACCATAACGTGGAGAAGAATTCAAACCTGTTCATAACGAAGGTATATGTAGGTAGATTGTAGTTGCTCAGGACTACTAACCGTATGACATGAAAACACTTTGTTAATGTCATCATTAGTAAAATAAAAACATTTGTTATTTGTTAAACTAACCTAACTCCACTCCCAACTATCCGCATTGGGTCAGCGTGGTAGGAGATTGCCTTAATACTATCATTATTAGGAGGCCTATGTCCAGAAGTGGACTTCTATCGACTGAGGATAAAATTTAGAGTTAATTTGAGCGTTAGCACCTTCAGAAAGAGACAAGATCTTAGTTTCTGATTTATCCATGATTAAATCTTAGTCCAGGAGATAAGCTGTAGTGAAAACTGACAGGATAGTAAAGCCAATTGGAATATCAGCTTGATGAAGATCGAAGGCATTCGCTGGATAGCACAATTTTAAAATGATGATGATTTCAAACTGTTATTAATATATAAACTATAAAATAAGACAACATTTGAAAATTGCTAAGCAGCAAAGAATTTAGTTCGTTCGCAAAGTTTGGAACTTTAAACTTAACACTACTTATTGTGTTTATTACATACTTAGAAACTTATAAGTATGTTACTGAAGATAGTATTAATGTTTTCTTCGTAATATGGAATACTTTAAAATTTATTTACTGTTGTTAGATAAGTTGTTCAACTATAATCATAGTAATAGTTATTTAAGTTTATTTAGAGAACGTGAGAGATGTTTTTGATTTAATTTTAAGTATTTTTAAGTAAAATTAAGTAGCTTTTTAATAAAATTGGTTGTTTAGAAGAATTATGATAATATATACGGATAGAATAATAATTTATAATTTTGG
>DWLS01000408.1:0-31233 GCA_018246255.1 Pachliopta kotzebuea | reverse complement strand
TGTCTCGCAGAAGGAGGCCACTGCCGTCCAGGACCTGTCACTCGCGAGCATCGCGCGAACGAGACTCGGGAGCGACAGGTCCACTCCACCGATAGCAGATGCAGTTAAAAGATCCCTAATAAATATGAAACAAACAACTAAAACGACAGGCAGCATCTGGATGAGTATAGTCTAAGACCAGGGCTAAGTGGCGTGCGTTAGGAGAGGTCTGTGTCCAGCAATGGTTTACCTCAGACTGATGATGATGTGTTGAGGAAATCGTCATGTTCTAAGAACAGCTTCCGAGAAGATATGGCATTCACTAAATTGGACAGGTTGGAAGCTTTAACTACCTCATGAGATTTAATAACCTGTATTTTAACATAATAATTATACGTAATTAAAGAGACAGAGCAGAAAGGGAAAAGAAGTTTGTAACTTTTTATCTTTGTCTCGCTTCTGAACTTAATAAGTAAGGGTTAGAGTGACTTTCTAATTAACTAACTTTTGAACATACCTGTCCTCGAGTCCGTCAACATATTCCTTCTTGCGCTTACGGGAGTCTTGGGCTGAAATCTTATTTCTGATTTTCCTACGAATCCTCTTCAACTCTCTCTCTTCGTGTTTAGTGAGTGGATAACTAGTGGGTAGTGATATTCCTTCTTTCGCTAACAATCTCCTCTCCTCAGCAGTTAGCACGAGGCGGGGATACCCGTTTTTGCCATTAGGTATTTTCACGTCCTTATGGTCGTCGTCATCATCACTCCGCTCGCTTCCAGAGTCATCTAACAGAAATTTTAAATATACTAAAACAACTAGTATTTACATGTAAAAAACTGCCGTAGTAAGCATGGTTTTAGGCGAAATCAGCGAAGGAATTAAACTAATTTCTTTTTAATCAAAACAACATATACATCTTAATGGCATTTTAAATACATAAGTTTATAATGAAGTAAACAACTGCGACATATACATAAACAAAATCAAACACCCGAAAATAATAGTTAATTAATTAGGGTAAACATTTCCTAACAAAATACTTAATTAAGTTAAATAACGCAAATAAATTTTGAAAGTTTGCCACATTAATTGACTGCAAACTTTTACTTTGAACCATGGAGAGCGCCAAGTAATTATAACTTTAGCTTTGTAATAAATAAACGTTAAACATTTTCGGAAGTACATTGACCGTTCTATATAATAAAGTAACGGTTTTATTATTATATCTACAAATTGAATTAGAAATGTCCTTGAAAAAATTATGTAATAGTTAAAAAAATATATATATGAATTTTCTGACGAGAAGCAAGTGACCGTACGAACCACAAACAATAGGTACGCCAACTAATCTAAACAATTACTTTCGATCAAAGTGAGTGGGTTCAAATGAAAAAATAAAAGTCAGGCAATAAAAAAAATGAATAAAGAGTTCACTGACCGCATTGATTGCTGTTACGTTCATATTCGTAGTCTCCGCGCGACTCCACTTTAAGATCTTGCAGTTTCCTCTGCGACAAAAGATTCGCTGCCGCAAGTTTGATATTTGGAGAATTCTTCAAATCGGACGCATTAATTATTTTAATTGACTTCAGGTCTCTCATATCTTTAATCGTAACAGGTAATAAAATTGAGCGCGGATTGCCGGCCATGGGGGCTACCCTTATGACCCTCCGCTGTGGTGCGACAGACTCCACGGGTTTCGAATAAACTTTCGTCGGCTGAGCATTGATGACCTGAATGTTGGCTACTTTTAAAGGCTTATGGGGCTGCGCCTTCACTACCAGTTGAGGTTTTTGCGCGTTGTTCACGGGTACACTAGCAGTGGGCTTTGGATGTTTCGAATGTACAACTACCTGAGGAGTTTGGGATGATAGGCGACGTTTCCTGTTACCTTTGCCTAAAAGAAAATTTCAAATAAACATGTTCATCATAAAAAATATATTTCATAAAGATTATGCTTACAGTTAAAGTAAAAACTTAATATTAGTCATCATAAATATATGACGAATATTGTATGAATAATCAGATAAAATTTTATGCTCCTCCCCGCCTCCCACGATATAAAATCATACCTCTCTGTCCTCCCTTCCGAAGAACGGTTTTAGGTACGAATTCACCTGCACCTAGACTGTGCAAGATCTTAAACAGTTGCAGTGATGCAGCGGACCTACATTTTCACAGAGTTGGCAAATTTTATCAACAAATTTTGTTAATATTTTCTTCACAGTAATTTAAAATACAAGAATCCCGTACATGCAATGGTAATGTGAACGATTTCTGTTAATGTTAATTAAGTAGTTCATATCATATTTGTTTATTTTTCGTTGTGTGTATTGTTGTGCATGTGGAACTAGCCTGTAAGAGATTGTTACTCTCATATAATTGTATATAGCCAGTGTATGTTATAGATTTAATTTAAGCGGAAACAATTGTTGGGTAGTCAAAATAAATAAACAAAGTGAGACCGAAAACCCCAACATAAAATTTGCACTTTATACTGATAGAGTCCATAAACAAAATGGCGTCTTATTAGCATGAACCCAATATAGTGATGATTCACAAACATCCCAGTTATCTCTATAACACGCAACTCGTCTGAGTTGTGACAAAATTTACCACAGATTCTTCACAAACGATTTATTTATATTAAAATATAGTAAAACATATTTCATATCAATAAATTTATATTACAATATATACAAATAATATTATTCATATATTATTACAAATTTATTATATATTCATACAATATTCGTCATATATTTCACCGTTACATTTAACTATTAAAGTATATATTATTGCTATCGTCATCTTCCGGCCCTGTTTTAAGTTTATGTGGGGTCATTACATGTATTCTCTTTCATTTCAATATTATCAGAGATAATTTATAATAATTAATAATAATAAAACAACGTTAAACATTTATTGTTATAATTATATATAAATCATTATATAAGATATATATTAACTTCCTAGATATTGTTAAGTTACTCATACAAGTTTAGTGTTATAAGCCTGTGAAATAAATTAAACAAAATTGGTAAAAAGCGTATGTCGCAAGGAGACGAGCTCAACGTGCTGTTGTGTATACCATCTTAACCAATAACTCGTTGTTATTAGCAAGTATATCACTTACCATCAGGTGAACGCTTTGATCGTCTCGTTACATAAAAAAGAATCCATAGCAGAGCCTAAACCTATCGCTGGATGAGTGTGTTCCGGTTTGGAAGGTACTTCTACAACGATAATCAGACTTGATAGTGCAATTTGACCATCCTAAGAAGGCATGTTAAAGTACAGTCAACCCTCCTATAACGCGGTACTCTTACAGCGCGGTTTCCGTTCAACAACGTCCCATCAGTTCTTTCCGTGCACCCAATGAATGGTTTTGTATATTAGTCACCATCAGGTGAACGTACTCAAACAATGAGATAACTTTCAGTATTTGTTGTCTCATGATCATGATGCTCCATTTGCCGCCTCCGCCTCTTACAAATCGGACCTCATCAAACGACGGACCGCACCAATTGTGGTCGCAATAATTTCCAGATGCTATAGCAATCGTCTGACGCAATACATCTTTTGCGAAATTAATAAAGTAACAATGACAGTTACTCACCGGGGCTTTGGAATGTACTTTTGTTTAAGAAACCGGGCACCACGTTCTGTTCGAAGTCCAGCATGTCAACGGTGTCCTCGGTTGAATCGTTACAGCTGCTTGATGTGTCATTCCCGTCCTGTATGATAACATCCTGACTGTTCTCCGGGCTCATCGGCTCCAAAAGGGGTTGGACATCATCGCAAGAGTTCTGTATGAGGAACGGCGAGAGCTGCTGCTCGAAGTCACTGCAACAACGGGCCATTGAAGAAATTGCGTATTTACATTACATCTATTATTTTATATGTACATTAATTGCTATGATACAAGCAAGTAGACACTCCATTACCTGTAGCATTAAAATGGAGCAGTTCTTCCAGGAAATACTTTCAAGTATACTAAGGTTTTAGAGGTATAATTCTATAATAGGCTCAAAAAGCAACGGGATGAGAGATCACTATAATATTGTTGCTTTTATATCAAGTAAAGGCTTCATTTTTTATTCATAACGTAACGAAGGGTGTTGGTATAAAGAATATTGTATAAAATCAAAGGTCACTAATAGTATTTTTTTTTAAATAATATAAACACCTTCTTAGTGTTTTCTTTGCGAGGAATCGGGTTTTCCCTCACAAAAAGACAGTCAAGGCCAAGTGCAGTTAAGTGGTTGATGGATGAATCATTTATTTACTACTATGTGCTTAATGTGTACTGAGTTTTCAAGTGGCAAGTGAAAGGAATCGATAAACCTTTATTACGGGTAACAAGGCACTAAGGTCAAGACGGCCATACTACTCATATTTCAGTAATAAAACAATGGTAAGAAAACCACTAAATTTGACGTACAAATCTGTTTTCTTATCTAAAAAGTCGACTTTATATAATAGTTAACTGTGACGTAAATTTGTTATAAACAAAGATTCATTTTAAATGAAACACTTGAAAATTATTAAAGTTGAAACAACAATATAATAATGTTAGTAAATTTATAACCTCTTTTATTCGTCGGAAAAATACATTACAGTTGTTACATGAAAACTAAATTTAAACCACTTTCGCTTTACCTCAGTTATTAAAGTAATTATTAGTAGTAACTAATAATAAAGGGAATGTTTAAAAAACACCACTTGTATATATAGTAATATATTATATATACAACCGGTGTTTCTGTTTGTATTTTGTAAGCTTTCTTTTAACAGTAATTAACATATTCTTTTTCTCTTTGTTTAGGATTTGTGTTCTTAATGATCTGAATATTTATATTCATCAACATTTCAAAATTCGGAAGTAGCTTTATCTTTTTGTTAGGTAACCATTGTTTTAGCAATAGGTTTAAACAAGACAAAACTTTTTATGACAACAATTAAAACATTTCGTAACTTAATAATTTGATCTATATCTAATCCTTTTAATTTTGGACAAGGTTGGAAGCAAAAATTAATGTTGCCTGTGTATACCAATAGATTCATACATAATTTAAACGGAAGAATTGATAAAAAGAGATGGTCTATATAACCTTGCATCTTATTCACTATCTTATTATGTAATCTGATCCATATACATGAAAATGGATAATTTATTATGTATGAAAGCGCTAATTTTCGTCACAACTCGATCATCGTAAAAATTAATTAAAAATAAATTTAAGAAAACTAAATTATTTACTAACTCAAAGTTTCGAGTGCTTTATATGGTCACGGGAAGGCAGAAGTAACAGATTTCTTTACTTCAGTAGTCCTAGATCACCTACAATTTTTTTAGTATTTTTTAGTCTCATCTAAGCCAAATGGGTTCACTGGGTCTTAAAGTCTTTTACCAGTATTCGGTTCAATTTTATTCAAAATGGGACCCCAAATTGGTGGTATTACCTAAACATCTCTATTGAAATTAAGATGTTTTTCAATTTTAATAATCTCATCTCATCTTTGGTAGAAATCTGTGGTTTTGCATGGTTTAGTGGTGTCTATCAAATCTTATATAAGGGTTGGGATGATCCGGAACATTACAGATTGCAGATTTCTCAGATCGTTGATGCTTCAGGTCGACGGTATGTTCCTTTACGTGAGTTTTTAATAAACTTTTGATTTGCTTTATACATTTTAATTATATAAGAAATTAGAATGTTCATGAAAGATTTAATATAATATTCCCTTTGGTGTACTTTGTTACTAAAACAGCAGTATCATATCAAGTTCAACATCACGCAATCGTATGTATTTATTATTCATTCTACTGTTACCTTGCAAAGTTTGAAAGTCATCAGAGGAACGAATTTACTAAATCTATTTTGGTTCTTTTTTCAATTATATTAACAGTTGACCTAAATTTTATATAACGTTAACTTTTAATGAGGCTGTAAACAGGTGAGGCTTGATAACCCAGAATGTGTGCTCATAACAAGACAGCTAGAACAGAGAAATATGGCAACTGATTTCCAATATAATGTAATATTCCCAGCACCAAACTCCGTCATAGGACCTTTCGAAATGGAACTAAAAAAGTGATACAAGAAAGAGGATTACCACTGCGGAACAAAAGTAGTTAAAACTGTATAGAAATTTAAAGTTAATATGTTTACTTGGGTTTGTATTTGAGTTCGGTGAGCCCTTTCTAACTTATGTACCAAAAGTTAAGCAACGTTTGGTTTAACCCTTATTTGTTTGAGTGCTCTCAATTACAACTACGGTCTTTCATGTTACAAAGCCTCCCTGGGAATTTTGAGTTTCGGACCCACGTGTTAAGATAACAGCTACAAGGACATATCAAAGGCCTTTGGGCCATCAAAGCAACGTACGCTTACGATATAGTCTACATAATTTAAACTTTATCGAGTGAAAGTGCTCTTAACACTGCCGTTGTCACTTAAATATAGTTAATAGTCATCCATGATTTAATAAAACTTATTATTGTTTAAATTGAAATTTATTCTTCTTTAAATTAACTATTGATTTTAATGTCTTTAACTATTCTTCATTTTTGTTTTTACTTGATAGATTTTTTTCTAGAATTTTTATGTAGGTAGCAGTGTTTATGGCCGTCAACACTCGAATTTCCAGATTAGATCATTTGTAAAGGATCTCACAAATGTGTACATTGTACAAAAGGAGCACCGGGCAAAATCTCGAAAAATAAAGATTGGAACCTTGTCAACAACGGTGTTAAATAAGGATGTAAAGAAGGACGAAGGACTACTGAAGTGTTGCTGACGATTTGAGAGAAAAGGTATAACATAAAGTAAAAAGAATAGAAGGTGAAGATGCTAGGATATCTATGGTAAAATCGGTGATTTTATAAGAACCATAATGGCCGTAAACATTGAATAGGGAGACTTGGTATTCCATGAAACATATATCCAACAAATAAAGAAGAAAGTAGACATTTTGTGGTATCAAGAAATCGAAAGAGTACATGCAAAAACATGTGCAGTGGTGGTCTTTCGAATAATGATGATGATGAAATGTTAAAATAAACTCTCTCGCAGCACTAAGATAGGCTTTTTATCAAGTTGCTTAAGACAACCGTATTCCATTATCAACAAGAAGTCAAAACGATAATGTCGTTAGCTAATGCCTTATCACCATGTTATGTATGCAACATTAATGACTGTTCAAAACAAACCTCGAAGTTATCTTTGATAATTAACTCGAGTCGACTTTTACGAGATCATCGATGAAATTGCATTACGTCCATTTGGTATCATCAATTGCATCCGACTACAGCTTAAAGAAAATTATTTTTACCAAATATACGATTTCGGAACAGGTTTTCGTATTTCTTCCGGAGAGCATTTTACAAAAAGTAGAATTCCAATTTATGGTTGCATTTATTTAGAAGTATATATTTTGATAATCATGGCTTAAACTTCAATTACATTATCACTATTTTCGATGGACTAATACTTGTCCCCATTTTCAGTGATGTTACATGACATCGAAGATGATGAACCGTGCGCGCTCAAAATACTAAGACTCTCATATTTAAATATTAACTAGAGCTGAACCGATACTAAACCAAGCTGTTATGCAATAAAGCGTAGTGTGAGGAAATAATGTTCAAATAATTCGTTTCCTTTTTTTCTGACTACACAATTTATTTCGAAAAATTTCGATTCTTCCAAGTGATTTATAATCATGAAAGAAATACAATCTTATTACACAAACACTTGTTAAACAAAATGCTCCAAAATCATTTTGTAAAGGTTTTATCATCATCATCATCTCTACCGATGGATGGCCACTGTTGGACATTTATCTCTCGTAAGGTATTCTTCAAAACACTTTTCTGTTGCTTGAGTCCAGTGGTTTAAAGTTGGTTTATTCATCACTTGAAATGTTACATAAAGCTTTTAATAAACAACAAAATGGCGACTAATATTTAAAGCGTATTAGTAACAGCATTTTTTTATGATTGGACATTCTGAAGTTAGATGAGAAGTATACCTTAATGTTGGAGAGTTACCTAAATAAGTTCATTATTGTAAAATTAAACTAATGATTTGTTTTCGAAATTATAAGTTTTCAGAGATTCAAAGTCAGGCAAAGTCAACTATAGAATAGAAGTTTATAAAATTGGATGGAGTTTTATGAATAAATGAACTTTACCAAGTAATTAAGCACCATATTACTTACAATTTAATGTTAAGTCATCAAACATCAAATGTGAACATTATATTGATGTAAATTTAAAACACATACTTGAAATCTCTAGCTATTATAAATATGAATTCATAAGAAACAGACCATGTGTTAGCCAAAGTTAAGTGAAGTTTAAACCTGAGTATTTTGGATGAGTGGGCTCCATTATCTTTGGCCTCATTACCACGAAATATCATAGGAAATGAAGTTCCTTCTCATTCATATGAAAACATAATAATAACATAAAATAGAAATCAAGTCAGTCCCTTATAATGTACTTCCATGCTATGTCAAGAAAGCGGTCTTTTAATTTAATTTAATTCGATATATAGGTCCCTTCATTGCTATTCAATTTCTAAGTAATTAATGATATTATATGCTGATCATGTAAGGGAACAGTATAGTGAAGGTGTGAACAGAATTTTAAAATGAATCACCATATAATGTTTCATTGACCCCAAGTTGTGTCATATCCATAATGCTTATTACTCTAACAGATAACATATCCCTGATTGTACATAAATAGAAAAAAAAACGAGTATTACTGCAGTAATAATTTCATAAACAATAATAAGTAATTAAATGAGTAATTTTGTAATACCTTACATAACCAAAAGTTAATAGTAACAACATACATTAATTTCAATGGATATAAACATATGTATTTCATAAAATAGTTCATAACTTACAATTCAGCTGGATCACTTGACAATCCACTGTCTGAACAAGAGCTGCTAAGTCCTGCAGGCTGTGAAGCCCAATCTGGTTCTAACGTAAAGTCAGGCAAGGATTCCTCCAAAAAATTAAATGTTCCTTGTTCTAGTGAGAAAATATTTTCGAGGAGGCCACCCGAAGTTTGCCAGGTATCATTCTGTAAGAGAGAAAAACTTTTAGACAGAAACAAAACAAATACATGAATGTGCAAGTTTACTGAAAGATAACTGATAAAGATGACACTTAATGAGCTTTCTATCAGAAATATAGGTATAGACAATTGACTATTAACAGCTTGAGATAAAAAGGTAACTTTACGGGTTAAAGTTTAACTTCCTCTAAAAGTGCCTCTTCATTATTAGAGATTGCCCAAGAGGTTTCAGAATTTGCATCTATCTTGAGCCATAAAAAAGTTGCTCTATGTTAGTGATACTGGCTGACCCCCTAATGTTATAATTACTACTATTATTATCTCCCATAAGAGGTTATTAGATTCTGTGCATCACAAGTCATTCAAGTGTCATAACAAGAATTTAACGAAATATAAAAACAAAAATTTAATTATTAATTTGCTGCTGTTTGAATGTTGATATAATGATAATAAGAATGTTACCATAGCTGTTATTATTATCAACTTCAATCAATTATATAATTTTCTGTTTAGTTCTTCATATTGTGATTTGTTTTATTTGACTAGCTATGATAAAAGAGCGAGATTTTCTGATACAAGCATATTCATGATTACTAGAAAATCTTTACCCTTTTTGATGTTATGTCTTAAAATTAAGAAGAATTTTTCATTTTTTTTATCTGAAGTAGCTTGTGATGTCTTTCTTTCCATAAAACTGTACTACTTTCTTTCCATAATCTTTTATCATAGAAACCCTATTCAATTATGCCATTTTCATACAATCAATAAACCTAGCACACCCTATTAAAGCAAAGATGTGAATTAAAATTCACCACGCCTGTCTTTTGTTTTCTTCTGCTGAACATAGGCCTCCCCAACTGGAAGATTGACTCACTCACACTACTCCACATAACAAGAAAGCTCATTTTACTAGGGTAAGAAGAGCAGAATAATGGACAAGATTGCAGGGATAACTGTATCTATTTTCCAGAATTTATTATCTAGTTAATCATCTTTTAGGAAACATCGAACATGGCAATGGGCATGTTCTTCCCCCATCTCCTATATAAATAGAATTAATAAAACATAATAGATGTAATGTATCAAAACAATGATAAAAGTGAAAAGGTTTAAACTATTGCTACAAATTTGAGTTATAGGGTTTGACCTACTCACACACTACCATCAATTATGTTATACTATATAAGTTCATCCTTGTCATAATGTAGCTCTAACAATAATAATATAAATTAGGTTAGGTAAGTTATTTTCTTGTAGTCTTCTACAGAATATAATTGATTATCATTAAAAATGGGGTATATTTAGTAAGAACATTAATTAGCAACACCAATCACCTCAATTATTGTATCACCTAATTAGATAATTTACTCTTTTTATAAATAATTAAAAACATAAATTTTAAGATTCCATTATAACAATTTTAAATAATAAGAAAATTCTCAAAACTTCAGTCACATATTATTACTTGATAAGTATATTGAAAACTATAACACGGAACTAGTGTTAAAACAATATTGAAATATTATTATACCCTTAAGGTATACTTCATAGAAGCAATTATAATTAATTTCACATGCACTTTCAAGATAACTTTCATTTATTGTTGCTAAGAGTATAAAGAGAAAGGTGACTGTAAGTGAATGTTTCAGCGTTATGACATAAAATATAAGTAAAAGAGAACTTTAAATTGACACATTTCTTCAAACAATCTACAAATTAATTAATGCTATCATCTTATTCTATTAAAATCTTTGAGTGGCTTTAGTTTGAAGTAATTGTAACATTCACAAAATAATAAATAAAGAGAGATAATTAACACTTTAAATTAAATTAAATTAAATATTACCTCAAGCAAAGACAATAAGTCTAACTTTTTATCCATTTTGAACCTTTATTGACATTGATGTTTCACCACTATTCCATCAACACGAGTGATTCACTAATATTTAAATGCGTAAATGAACGAAATTATGTGAAAGAATGTAATGAATTGTAACACTACACAGTATCACTTATAAAAAACGGGAAAGAATGAGATAAATGTTACGAAGTTGAGGATATTTAACTGGCATATGGAAATTAAGCCGACCGCATGGTGCTTTGCTGGCACTTAAGCACACTTGTTTACGTTGCGTCGACCTCTCTATATTCACTGTACACAGCACACTGACTGACTTGAGTAATATAATGACTGCAACCTTGTTTTTCAACGGATAATTTGCTAATTAGATAAGGAACGGCCAGAGAAGCTTTAAAAGAAACACCGGCGAGTTAGCCACGTCCGAAACGAAAACCAAATGAACGTATAACGGTAAAAGTAGGAACACAAGCCTCCGAAAGCTGTTCAACGAGGTCTGTCCGTCACGTAGAACATTCATTGCTGTCTTGTTAGTCTATTACATCGCTCGTACTTTTACAAATTCAGTTCATTTCACACTAGTCTTTCAGTCAATACATTTTAATATTATCAGTACGAGTGTGATGTCCTTGTGAATATTTTGATACGAACCAGTAATCCGTCCTGCTGATAAACATCCATCTTGTAACATTTATTATTATATCCATCCGATTCTTGCTCGCTTTTTGATAGATATTCTAAAATATTATTCATGTCGTCATTAACAAGAGTCATCTTGAATTGCAATATTTCATTAATATCTTCATATCTTTGAATATAATCGTATAAGTTTTTATAACAAAATTCAAAAGGTAAATTAGTAATTTATGTTATAATAACATTTTTAATGTGAAAGGTATTACTTACAAATATTAAACAAGATAATAACAAAGTGACATTTCATTACAACTTCCAACGTGGATACATGACGTCACCGTGAAGTACACTTTTCTCGGCGTGATTGGTGAGATTCAGTCGATAAAACAGTAAATCGCTTCTGCGCCATCTATGAGACAGGTTTTGTAGATCAAATAACCATTTTTAGTTTAGTAACGTAATAATTTAAAACAAATTTATTTCTGTAAACTTTATTAAAATAAATAAGACAATACTACGAAAAACAAATAAATTGTTGGTGATGGCGAATTGTCAAAATTTCCTGTTCAGATTCGACCATCATATTATAAAATTGCCGCCATAAAATTTTTCAGGCTGTGAACCTAGATTCTGAGTATTCTAGCACCTTTAACTTTCCACAGTTTTGAGTTAATTAAACATTATATGAAAATGGGGTCACGTCAAATTAAGTGCCCATTGGGAATAAAAAAAATTAAAATTGTTTTCAAGTAATGACAAAATGGGTTAGTAAAATCAGTTTATATGTTTTCAATTTATTTAAAATTTCTCCAAATAACTGCTCAATGTTATGTAATATTTTTTTGGTTGAATAGAACTATACATTTTTAATATATACTAATATTAGTCATTAAATGCAATGATTTCAGGTTTAAATGAACAAATAATGTTCATGGAAACAAATTATGGTAATTAGCTGCTTACATAAGTAAAGTTGTTTGTATTATGCGCAATGTTCTCTTACATAAGTAAAGTTGTTTGTATTATGCGCAATGTTCTTAATATTTAAAAACAGTTTATTAAGATAAACCAAAAATTAAACAAAATTTTGGCGGGCTGTAATTGTTATCAACTGGAACACGCTCAATGCTAAATATAGGCCACCAGTATTAACTTGTTGCTGTAAAGTGTAAACAAACATATACAGTTAGTAATTTTTCTAGTACTGGTTCTGTACTGGTTTCTGATACAGCATTCGCTAGATTTGTCATAATAGGTGGCAAGTATATAAGACATATTAAAATCCGCGTAAAAATCTTTAAAATTTTCAAAAACTATGTGTAATGACTTCAAATTCAGCATCCTGATCCGATAATCAATCTACAAATATATTACTGATTTTATTTAGTGTTTGTAACTTTAAGTGAACATGAAAACACCATTGTAGTTAAAAGTGAACATGTTCCAAAATTACAGAAGTAAATAAAAATAAACTGCATATTCATAGTGTATGTAACTGGTTCAATATGTAATCCATAACCACTTACTAAGTAGCATATTCAGAGGGAATGGCTTCTATATTAAACGGCCTGCCGAATTTTCTCCTTGTATTGATTTTTTCAAACCCAGTGGTCACGGGTGTACGAATAGGAGCTTCTATATTCAGCACACATTTTTACGACCTCTAAATATACCTGCGAAGTGTCCAATTTTATTTATTTGTCATTAAATAAGAAGCTTGTCGGTCTAATACATTATAACTAATCATTAATATTATGGTAATGTAACGATACATTATGGCTTATTAAGAAATATACATTTTTACTTCTTGTAAGTATGAATTAAAATATATACATGTGCTATTCAAAATACATACATTTTTTATAATTTCGAAGTAACATCCAGTAATCGTCGAGTAGTTGTAAATTACACCACGTGAATGTCGAATAATTTCACTTAATATATCATTTTGTTAAATAAAACAATACAAATTGATGAGATTACTATTTTTATTGATAAAGTACACAAACTGACACACAATTATGTTTCAAGCTCGTCGATTCTGACTTCTGAATGAAAGCCCGTAGTCCAATGAACCTGCAAAATTCGTTAATAAGACTATTAACACTAACTTAACATCAAAAGATTATAAAGAAGTTGACATAGATGCGAATAGATCTCTTTGCGTTATTTGTTCTGGTTGACGTTACAGTTCTTTTTATATTATAACGTTTTTAGTAGCGAGAAATGTCTGAAGAACGTCGTAGGAAATGTAGGCCACCCACAGTCTCGTTGCCAATAGGCGACAATAAGAGATACGTACACAGTTATGTGAGCCGCGAGATACATTGTACATTCCGTATACGCATCCACCCACATCTTGTGGTTATGAGAATTTCAGCCAAAATTATTGTTTTTTCCAGCTAAGCTTTTTCGTTAAAATTTATGTACATAAATAGACTTGTTGTTTGTTTATTAATTTTAATAAAATGCGGATATATAAACAATCATAGCATAAAAAGTATATGTTTTGATTTCCTTATTAATTAGCTGTTTTAATTCTATTATATAATACATGTGATATTTGATAATAAACATATATATACACTCCGATCGTGGTAATAAAAATATTCATACTTTTGTGATTGTGTTTTTATTGTAATGGTCATAGTGTTTCCAATTAAGCCGGCAACCAACATCAATTGTTATAGCATACAATTGCCGTATAGAAAAAAGCTTAAAAGGGTCACAATATATGCATATACTCACTATAAAGTTTATATTGATGTACACAGTTATTTTCTTAGTTTTATATGTAATTCTTATACGAATATGATGGACATTTTTAAGTGTTCATCAAAGTTCATTGCACTACATCAATTTATTCACAAAACCTCATTTTACTTATTAATTCATGAAATTATGTAAGATGAGGGTACAAAAGGAGAACTTAATGCCGCCTCCGTGGCATTCAACCCAAACTTTGAGGCAGTCAACCCAAAGAAAAAAGTAAAATTTACAAGTTGGTGTTATGAAGAAAAGTTTTGAAAAAAATATATATAATTCTTGATGTGTCTATTATAACATAAATAATTTATTCAGGCATTTCGAACATGAATATGTTTAAGGAAACTAAATTTGTGTTAAGATACATGTATCTCCAGAAGAGTATTTTTTTAATTATTTGAATTTATTAATTGATTCTGTAGAATTTGTTCGTCGGCAAAAGCCATGGGATTTTACATTTCTGTCGAGTACGCGAAGGTTGCATTATTAGAAAGTTATTCATCAGAACCAGAGGAGCTGGGTAAGTTTTTTAACTAGGAAATTCTCACAGGCGCTATGGCGGCCATCATGTTATAGATGAACAAAATTTGCGACTCCAATGGCAGTATTCGATGTCCCCGAAATCTTCCCTGCAATAAAAAAAACTACACTTATTTTAGCCAATGAAAACATTGTCAAATGTATCTCTTTTACTAAGGGCCTTTAATCAAAAATACTCAAAGAGAAACGAAAGAAGGTGAAATTTTTCCAGGTCGAATAGTTATGTACTTACCGATTTGCATCGCTAAAGACCGCCAGGCATGGGTTTTAAGTTACTCAGGTAAGGACACTTTACACCTTGTTCTTGTCTCAAGGTGTTGAGTCCAATGTGTTGCAGTGTGTGTGGTCCTAACTAGCACTGCGTTATGGGCGTATCCCTTACATTTAGGTGAATGTCCATTTCGATGAGACGGTTTGCGTCGTTGAATACAAAAATATTATTATTGACAATTTAATGTTTTTTGCAAACATTCATATTTTATATTTTCGACACACAAAGCACATTTAGAGGCGAAACAAATCAAATTTGTTTGCAATCGACGAAAAAAAATCTGTAGCGTTGTTGTTTCCCGTTTTATCAAATAACATAGCTTTATAGTTCTGTCTTATTTCAGTAACTGGATATTTGGCGTGAAAATGTGCCATGCAAGGTTTTACTACTACTTGTTTTTTTTTTCAATATATCAAATATTTTTATAAGCTATTATTCTTATGGAAAATAATCTTTAGGTTTTTGTGCCTTTGTTATTTACTAGATACTTAGATTTTAAGTGTAGACATAATCTATTGCCGTTATTTAGTTTTCATGTGTCGTCAATCTTAAATTTTATATCATCATCATCATTATCAAAAGCCTGCAGCAGTCCACTGCTGGACATAGGCCTCTCCCAAGGAACGGCGCCAGTGATAGTAAAAGGAACAACGTTATTTTTCTATGGACAAAAGATTATAACTTTAATTTACAATATCCTGTAAATCAAAAACGAACGACTTTTCTGTACGATTTTCATTGGTTTTGTTAAATATTAAATTTGTCTAATATTGATTTAAATTCCTTTCTCAAGGTCCAAAGGATTTAAGTACGGTACGTTAATGGTTTCGGCTCGTGTGTGCCCTTCTCAAGTAATATGTTCGAAATATTTTAACCTGTGTTATAAATTGGATTAAAAATACATTACTTATATGATTACATAATTTTCGTATATTTTTATCGACAATACTTGTCTGCAATTTCACAAAATGTTAAATGCCAAAAATGAGATCAAAGGTAGGTAAATTGGCCATAATATTCTACTTCGAAGTATTTAAACGTAAAGAAGGAATGCTGGTATGGCGACAAATTTACACTCTGTGGGTTATAGTGAGGAAGGTGTGTTAAAAAGGTGTGGATCTAGTTTAATCAGAGACCTCTGTATTATTGGATACGCAATTATCCAAAGCACCACAGGAGCAGTTGTTTCTAAGTTGTCGGTTGTTCAAAATCTCTTTGCACCCATCACCATAACCTGCTCACCTCACAACTAGCGTTCAATAAGATGTTATTAATGACCTTTTTAAATAATTCTGATAAAGATATTAACTACAAAAGATTTCATGTAATTCTTAAAATATATATTTATAATAATTTACTATATTAATGCGAAAATTACACATTTAATGAAACCAAATTTTACAGATGTTATCGCGTCTACCTAAAACATTGTTGATCAGGTGTGATTAACCACAAATCCTTACAGAAGAAAATCTATTCCTACTAAGGATGTTTCGTAAAGCTATTAAAATAAAAAAAAATCCTAATTTCAATACAGAAGATGGTTCAGATATCACCTGCTTGGCAACCCATTATAAATAAAATTAAATCAAACACCAAGCATACCACTTCAAGATACAGTGCTCTCGTTCTGCGTAGATCGGACCAGACCATAAATAATAATTTAAAAAATTGCAGGTACACGGTGATAATAGCATATCAAGCCATGTCACCTCAGTTCCCCCGTGACCACTGCTGCTGCAATGCAACTGAAACGCCGGTATAATAAAGTAAATAAAAAGGTTAAAACCCGTAAATTTGGTTTTATTAAATATTTTGTTACTCCCATGAGATATACAGACGAAACTTTGCAGATCTGTTTGACACATTCAAATTAGTTTAGCGGAAAGTCGTGAACAGAATTCCACTTAAAAGCTGAGAAAGTTTATAACTAGGTGGTACTATTGTGCTGCGTGACGGTTAACGTTAACAAGGATTGCCCGTGATAATTTCACATAGTTTAATTGTTAATATTTGACATGTATATATATTTAAATAAAAAAGAAAAGCGTCAAATTATATGCAATATAAAAACATAAAGCACCATCTCTAATAGCTGGTGTACAAAAACGTTGAAGAAGAGAAAAATACAATTTCAACTTTTTGAGAACATGGTTCTTAAATTGTGGGGTAGTTGTGATACAAATGATACTTTACACTAATGATTATTTTTTAGTGATAACCGTTGTATGACCAACATGCGTTCCTTTTTCAAAAAGCAAATGGAACGGATGTTCGAAAAAAAAAATTCAATTCGAAATTTAAAGCGAAGGCGGTGTCCTGCCATCGAAAAACAAAAGAAGATCACGGCAGGAAGTCGCCCGCGAGCCGCGCCCCTGAAAGCACGCGGAAACATTTTGGGTGGTTTATAACATTCCCGTGCACGTGGTGCAGCGTTTGGTAGTAGAGCTGGTGACTCCAAAAAACCTAAACTCCTAAAAAGGGGTTTTTCAACCGTTTTTAAACTATACATACTAAAAGAGAGAATGAACCACAAGTTGATCTTTTACGGCTGCATTATGTATATGACGAGGTAGTGTTGTAGTTTAAAACTAATTGTTTCAATTCCGTAAGAATTATGATCACTAAACAATATCGTGCAGTATCAACTTATGCTTTTACATGTTGTGTTTTAAAACCCATTTTTAAAGAATTTTCTTTTTTTTTTCTTTTAGTGTGAAAAACTATTTAGTATGTTCTATTCGAGGCTTCACTTAGACGTGTAGTAACTGTCGACTAAGGAAGGAATAAATCCTGGGAAAGAGCAGCAGCTTTCAATTTGGCTTATACTTAGATATTGTACCAGCATGGCGAACGCCCCGTTTAGGTATGTTTGTTTTTTGTCCGATTATATAATTAAGCTGGAGTATAGGTATATATAGATACATACAACGTCCCCCTCTGGGCCTTTCGTCATATGGGCAACAGACTCCCTCGAGTCCGTCACAAAAAGCCATGGGAGCCTTCAGAGGATCTGGCCTTGGGCTCCGTCGCCAACCATTGTGGCGCAGAGGACAGGGAGAGCGGTCGGCATTACACTGGCACTCCCTCTTCCCTACAGCTCTGCCTCGGCTACATTCTGCAGTAGGCGCGGCGCAAAGCACTGCACCCTTGCCTCCCGATGCCCTCTGGCCACACAAGCTGTTTGCACACACAAGCAAGAGTTGCCACCGTTGCGGCCCTCCACTTCGGGCCAGCTGGTCGGTTCCTCTTCGCTTCACCGTGGGTGACGACACCACGGTTACTAGAGCCGCTTCGCCACGACAAGACAGAAACCAGTTCGAGGGGATGAATCTATAACGTAGGTTAAGTAATAATATATTTCGATAAAATATTTACAATCACCACTTAATAAAACCGAAGGATTCCGATTTAAATTATTTTTTGAATATTTTCAAATAAAACAAAAATCAATTTTCAAAACATTTCTTCCATTAAAATATATTTGAAATTATGGAATAAATTTATACCTAGAGTACAGTACAAATACCTGCAGAATTCATTTTTAAAATTCCTCCGTGGCATTGTCCTTAGTTCGAGTCAAAGGCAATATGTTGAGTAGTTTTATCAGTGGTAGGGTTTTTCAAATTACATAGTTACCACTCACATGTTATGATATAGTCATCTTAACAACTTTATTATGTTCTGGTTGTTAAGATATGAGAGCCAGATTATTTTGGAAGAACACCTTTATCATTCACGGTCTTATTATCACACCTTGTGAAATTAAGGTTAAATGTTAAGCTATTGCAGGTAAAACAAAAAATAATTTTCTTTTTCTGATTTAGCAGAAGTTTTTACGTTGGCGAAAGTAGAATGAGAGACTGAATTTCAATAGGGTAATTTTAAGTTTTAAAAGGCTCTCTCGTAAAATTACTGGGCCCCCATTATTGTACGTAGAAGAAATACCTCTTTTAGGTAGCACTCTTGTGGACCTAAATTTATCGCTGAAAAAGGTCTCCGCCGTAAATGTAACACTTAACGCGGGCAAAGCCTTAAACTAGGTAGGTGTTAAAAGACCCCACTTTGTAAATCGCTAAATCACGATACATCGTCGTAATTTGTTCTGCACAGTACGTACGTGGGGCTTTGACCCGTATTTAACATAAACTTGCCAAATAACTATACCGTTAACTTGCTCGTATATTCACATATCATGATAATAAAGCTAAACAAAGTTTTTTTTATGAAAGCCTCCATTACTGAAAACCTCCATTACTAATGTTCGATTTTAGTTCGCGATTTAATTTTAATTGAACAAATTTCTTTTGCTTATTGTTTTGCTTTCATCTTATACAATATTTATGCGAGATTATAAACTTTTTCATAGCGTTAGTTGAATAATCAGATTATACTGTGTAGAAAATACTTCGAAGTTTCGTGATTCTTCAATCTTACTAATTTTACTCCGTTTTGGAATAAATTAAATGTAAAAGTTATTGGTTAATGTTAGTATTTTGAATCTATATTTGTTTATTTTCAATATTATAAATATTCCAATCACGGCTTAATTGAAAAAAAGTCGTATAGGAATTGGTAATGTTTTAGTAAATAATGTAAACGTTTGTTGTATTCTGATTTTGAATTCTAGAATAAATAAATAATTATAAATGTATATAGATACATTACCCGGATTTTGGGTAATTTTTTTTAGATCTGGCAAGTCATGCGCGGTCCTGTACTCCATCGCGACGTGCAGCCGAGAGCAAGCGAAGCGAATCAGTCAGCATCACGCGCGCCGGTGTGGTGGGTGCGTTGTGCGTTGCCGCTTCGCAAAACTCATGCGCTACTTTACAATCGTGTCGACGTACTATGACATTAGTGTCTCACAGTGCCGTATAGTCGAAGCTCATTGCTCGTACGTGAAGGCTTTTAATATTAAATCGTTTTGTGTCACGAAGTTCTAACAGTGAATCGGGATACGAGAGGTGAACGCTCGTCACAGCGGCGCCGACTCTCACCGGCCACTATTGTCTAAGTGCCACGGAATCTTGGTCCTTCCCATCGGATTCCATTCAAGAAACATCCGCCTTTTAACATTACCACCACGCAAAATTCTTGAGTTTGTTTTGCACATAAAAAGAAAGGTCCAATCGCGTTTCTACCACGGATAAGGTTCAAAGATAAAGTTTTCAAAGTAATTTATTTTTATTCACTTTAATTTGTGTTGACAAGCGCGTTATTGTGCTTAGTTACTACAAGAAAATTGGATACCAGCCTCAATTTTAAAAACGTTGTTTATAAATATAAATAAAACTATAAAGAAGATTATTTTGTAATTGAAAGAATTTCCAGGGAGATTTAAATTATATATGCTATAAGGATCTCTGCATAAATATATTTTAACAAGGTTTTGAATGAGTGAACAACATATATTTATTTAATAATAGTTATAAAAAACGTACGTTAATTATGTATTGTTGATGAAGTAATAATAATAATTTAATGTAAATCTCTTTGAATATTTCATTCATATTATAACATCTGTCGTTTCTTGCGGTTTAAACACTAAGCGCGCAGTATAAGTAATACAATGAATATTTTGTACTATCCCTTGTAAATTGTTACCTGAACAGGATACACAATTTCCCTAATCCTGCCTGAGGAAGCGGATGAGTAACCATTAATAATAATACATTTAGGAGTAAAGTCAATATATTAAACCGCCACTGTCATCTATATTATACTTACATAGTAAATACATTCATTATAACATTAATAAATAATTGTATCATTGAAACTTTCAACTATATAATTGGATATCTTTTTTTAAAAATAAGAAATCGGTTCCATATTTATATTTAAATGAAAAGTATTTGATTAATATGTTAACTTATTTATTATACTGTAAGTCAAATTTGTGTGGGATAATTATTGTACATAAGCGTTAGACGGACGTAAACGGAAGTAGTAATATAACTAAATAATAATAAAAAAAGTGCATTGTTAAAATCCGTAATTGAAACGCGTTATTGCAGTTATTGATAAACAAAGGAGGGTAACACAACAAACATTGTCAATAATTATAAACAGAGCGCTTGTTGCACTATTAATAACGCTCTTCGATGTAATAGGAATTTATACTTTAAAGACGTCGGATAAAGTTTAAATATCTTATCGGTGGTCACTTATCATTATGAGATACCGTCTCGTGACTGTTCCCCATTATGTTGGATTTTATTGTGGCACACTGAAATATGGAATAAAAAATAACAATCTACGGTACGGAAAAAAAAGTTCAAAACCTCTGATATTTAAGAAAACACAGCTTCTATTTCACTCTTATTTACTTCTACTTTAATTTAGACTTTTTTATCAATTGACTTGGTGTTAATATTAAAAAATAGTTTAATCATACAATTATCGTCACGTAAGCGTTTAAATATAGCACTTTATATGTTGCAGCGCAATCTAGTGAAATTATATCACAGACTATCTAATTATGAATTACAACTAAAAGGACATTAGCAATATAAAAATAAATCTACGTGTGAAAATTTTCTAGATAATTAGCTCAGTTATTTATACTATCTATTTTGCTATGCGAAATATTTAAAACTTTGTATTACAAAGCGGAAATATCAGTACACTGCAAATACTGGACCTGAATCGCCGCTTTTTTTTAATTAAATTAAAAATATTTCTGCTGAGGTCACTTGTGTAGATGTTAATGAAAGGTTTTATATGTATTTTATATCTTTCATAACTTGTAATATTACACTGAAACCCCAGTTAATGTATAACAATAATAAAACCTTAAATAAGACGTATAAATGTTTCTCAATACCCTTGTTTATATTTTTTAATGTACTATAACATAATTTTCTCTATTAAGATAGCCATAAAACCATAAAAATACCTTAGTGAATGTTAAAGATCGTAGATCACCAGTGATAATTTTTTTAATATGTAGAATAAAAAATTCTGCGCCAACAAAGAAATTACTTTTCTTGATTAAATCGATTTGAACTATATTAATAATTTAAAAAGCTTTCAATCTGTCACGAAATGAATTCGTGATCTAGTTTCTTTGTACTTTAACTATACAGTATGATATATACAATGGTTTTAAGTATGTATATATACTTAACTACCTAAGAATTCTCTTTCAGCAATTGTAATGTGGAGAAGAATATTTTTTTTATCTACTACATAGTTTTTTTAAGGAAAATCTACTTCCTGTGGTTATAGAAGTGACTCAAAAAATAATACTTTTGGCTATTACCGTTTTCATAGTTTAATGAACTTTAAGTGTGATTTATGATATTAATTCACATAACAACATATGGGAAGTATTTCTTCGTATTACCGATAAAAACCTTTCCGTGAGACCTTCGAACCCTTGCAAAACAACTGTTACCTTGGCATCGGCAGTGGTCTTGCAATACTTCCTATTCTTTCAGCGATAGTCGAGTCTTTTTTACTTTTAACCTTAATTCTATTTCTATTTGTGCAGTTGTTCTTTTATATCTCCTTCTATTTCGTGCTTCATCCGATTCCAATAAAATCTGACATTCTTAATTTTAATTGAAATAGACATCCAATTTTTCGCAACGTCGTCAAAACGCTTCGTTTACAAATTGATGCAATCAGGAAGGAGAAAAGTTTTAGCCTTCAATTTTACTGGCTATTGCAAGTCAACTGAATCTTACAACAAAATCGGATCTGGCGTTTCGAGGGTTGCAAACAGACGGAGAAACTATTTTTTTAATGGGTTTTTCGGTATAAGTATCGTGTAAACATTCGCGCTAATAAAGTGTTGTAGGAAGTTTGACTCGGCTGAAAGCTTAAGCATTGTCCTTGATGCGTACTTGACCTACTTAGTGGGTAAATTTACGTAACCTCCGACCTTTTCGCGAATAAGTAACTCGTTTAAATTTTTAACTTCAATACTTCAATCAACGGTAGCTAGCCGGTTTTGATAATAACGCATCATCATCTTTTTACATTGTCGGCGTTTTCTACTGAGCATAGGCTTTGCCTTTTGATTCTAGGTATGACTCCAACGATTTTCTTCAAACTTCACCAGGGAAATGGAAATGAGAAAAAAAATAGAGTAAAATCAAAAAGAGATAACAAAACTTTACCCAAGACACGTAGGGGATGAAATATTTAAAAAAACAGTTCACTAGGTTGTCAGTCCGCTAACCTAGTCACACAAAGATCTCGCCTGACACATAACTAATAAGACAGTAATGTCTTATGTACTCTATAGTATGTCTAATTTCCTCTGTTTTTGTCAGTCAACGGCTGCTTCAAAATATTAGTAGTAATCTTTATTATTTTATTTATTAATAGTAATCTTTGTCGTGTCCCTTTATCATCATCATTTCATCTGATGGACGTCCACTACTGCACATAGGTCTTTTGTCATGTAATCCACTAAATACGGTCCTTTTATCATCTTTGTGCCTAAAAATAGATAGTTAATAAATACCAATTATAAACATGATCGTGTATCGAATACCTATATCGATTTTCATAGAAATTGGTTAAAAACAAAGGTGTAAATGTTGTAACGCTGTACGTAATAATGTTTTTCCGGAAAACAATTTACATCCAATTTTCACTGGAATTAGTTGATTTCCAGCATAAAAACTTTACTATTAATGTATGGAAATACACGTCGTTGTAAAAATGCATTTAGTAAATTTTGATAACGGAGAAATCATATCGCTTTTTGGAACCCAAAAAATAATATAAATATTGGAATTTAAATGGAAAAAGGGTTACATAGTCCTGAAACCAGCGAAGCTGTAAAAGTCATCAAGAAGACTAACAGCATTAATATCATACAAAAAAGCAGAAGGGTGTGCCATAAGAGCATTGCTTATATGCAATATTTTTACAAAATAATTACATGTGATATAAAATGAATAAAATAGATTGTAGCCCTTACAAAGTCTGTACATTGTAACAAGTAATGACATTACGAAAATAACCTTGCATATTAAACCATAGTGTATTGTCTCTTGTAATAACGTGTTCACGTAAAACCGAGGTAATAAATCTCTTTTACATCATTATTCTTGGAAAGCGAAAATTAAAGTCACGAACAGCTTTAATATAGCTTAAGACCATTTGTCATAGATTTCCAATATTCTTTTTCGACGACATGACCGTTCCTTGACCCCTGTACCCCGTAAGTCAGGGGGAGGCGCTGGTCTCCTGTCAAACTGTCAAGGTTCAGATGGAGACAACTGAGCGGAATTTGGTTGGCCGTATTCGGAAATGAAATCACGTCGGCAACAAAAACATTGGTGTTTTAGTCCTGTAATCTCGTGCTAAGACTTTAATCCTTGGTAATGTGTGGTTTACTGACATGGTCTCTGTTGTGGTATATGTAATTGTAATAGATATGATCTTAATTAAGTATCATTCGTTGAACGCTTTATGTGATTGAATCGTTGTTGGCCGTTTGAATAGAACACGCTGCATTGTGGAATTATGCAAATGATACAAGCTCACTGTTTAGCGATGAGGTTTCAAAAGTGACTCACGGCAGAGAGGAAATGAATCACAGAGGAGATTCTCTCTATTTATGTAGGTAATTGTAGTCCTTATCTCGATAGTGATAAGGAGTAATTTACGAGGGAAGGATCAAAAATTCTGTAAGCTCCAAAGATAGTGCGTTGTTAAAATAGTTTTTTGGACATTGTTATTATTATTTGGACCTTAACAATTCGCTGATAGAATTTTGTGATACATATTTTAAATTTTGAGATTTTTTTGTATGATTCAGGGCAGCAGAGCTTTGAAAAAAGTTTAGGTAAAATATTAAATGTTTTTTTGCAATGCTAATAAGTACTAGTTAGTGATTGTGCGCGTGAGATGGCGCAGTATGCACAAGTTCTGTTGGTTGCGTTGGTGTTGCTGATGTGGAAGGTGGGGTCGGCTCACTACACTCCGACATGGGCGGTGCACGTACCAGGTGGTAAGGAAGCAGCCGACGCAGTGGCGATGCAACACGGATTTATCAACCTTGGCGAGGTAATACTCTTTATTTTAATAAAAAAAAAATCCTTTGTGTAAGAGCCTCTGTATTACAGCACAAAGTAAGACATTGCGCCACTTAGAAAAGACAAATTATTATGAATTGCCTAATTTTACGGTCATTCGTCTTGGTATTGTGTTAGACGGATGTATTTTGAAACGATGATATAAAACATCAGTTTGTATTTTCTTTATCAAAATCAACAAATAGAAAAGTTTGCTTAAAACATTATTCCAGTAAATTTAGATTTATGCCTCCACGTTAATGTATTAGTATTCAATGAAATAATCCAAATCTAAGCAACATCACTGCTTTTCTTTTTCTCTTCATTTCCTAAATCACAAGGTCAGATTAAATAATATTATATAATTTGACGCATTAGTTATGACTTAGTGTATTAAACTGATTTCTATGTTAATGTTGACCTCTAACATTAGATAATCTTTCTTTAGTCTTCGCGTCGTACTACATCATATAAATATAAAGACTGATTGGGCATTATCATTTATCAACCATTCACACTTTGATACAATTCACCTTTCGTGAACTAATATTTTTTTTCAATATTCATGTGAATCTCTTTTAAACAATCACATAAATTATTGAAATAATATTAAAGGAAAGAAAAAATAATTTCTTCTATCCCAAAGTTATTATCTAAAAAACTAAAAGACTTATACATTACAAAAGCTTATTTTATCTAAAAAACTAAAAGACATTATAGATAAACGTTTCCAATATCGAAAAAGAAACGATTGATTTTGCATACTAATATTTATGCTGACGCTTGATTGCTTAAATGTATATTTATCAAGAGCTCTAAATATTTCCATATAGTATTGTTATAAACTGAATTCATTGTTAAGACCATTTTAAATTATAAAAAATATTTAATAAAATAAAAGACACAGAGATCAGTAATAAACTATTGTTTTTATAAAACAATTCGCGTGCTTAACTCGCTCACTACAATGTTAAGTCGTCTGAAGAAAGTCTAGACAGTTCTAGTTTTATTAACTATGTTCATTTTGCAAGTAACATTAAAGGTTTCATTGGGAATAAAGAAAAAGAAATATTTAGTTTGTATGTATTACATTTATGAATATATGTATAAATATTTAACGTTTATGTTACGTCATCTACTTACATGTATATTCGGTATTATTATTAACGCGTAAATATGTTATGTATGCCAAACAAATATTTGCAAATAGACAATATGCAGAATTCCAGGCCAAACGAAACAAAACACGTGTGCTACATACAGACTTGTGATGTATGTATATATCTATACTATGCTATATATTGGATACGAAATATTTATATTCGCATTTTTTATTTAATTAGTAGTACTTAGAAGAACTGGGGACATTACTGTAATATTTTTACATACTCATCATTTTAAATAATATGTTTAGGTAGTAACATTTATAATAAACATGTGATGGGAAAAACCGATAAAGAATTTTACACTTTCAGTTTGTAACAGAAGTATTGTTATGGCTGCGTATATCACTTACCATCAAGTGACCGTCCTGCCCGTTTACTATTTTCTCAAATAAAGTAAAATAATTTTTAAGTAGGTTTATTGATTATCACTTTTCATTACAAATCAATGCAAGTGTTCATATTGTGCTATATATATATTTATTATTTACACACTTTTGCTGATTCCATAAATCAGGTTCTATATGTGCATTAATATCTCGCTACTTAAGATTGTTTAATTCGTATTGTATATATTTAAACATATACAAACAAAACATGCTTTGAATTTTTTTGTGCATGTTCATATATAATATTTTCTTAAAACATGGGAATTTATAAAATGTTATGAATTTAGAATAGCTATGGATTTTTTATATCATGAAAGCAATATAAATAACATATAGTATAATTAATGAATATTTTTTTAAAATGTAAAATACATACATAAAAAGAAATGCGATTAATTTTTGCTTCATTTTCTATTGCTAAAATGTGTTTTGTGTATATAATGGTTAAAGTTAGTTGTTAAAATTGTTAATTTTAATAAATAAATTTTTAGTACGATAATTAATATAAAATTTTCTTCATACAAATGTAAAATACAAGTTTTATGAAATACGGAATCCCCCGACACCGCAAACAGAGTTACTGCGTCACCTTGGGACTTGAGATTACAAGTTTTTTGTAATAGTAATTTACATTACTCTTTATTATGTTAAATGTGAACAAACTTGTTTATAGCTTGGTGTCTTTGTGCAAAAAAAAACAGATTTATAAGCTAGTTAAACGGTTGTTTTCTTTAATTGGCTAACGTTTCACATGATGTCAAATATGAATGTGGATGGCGAAGTGTGCTTGCTTAGTATACTCAAGCTCTCATAGGTCAGTCGGAACACAGCAATGATGTAATGGCAGCATATTGACAATGTGATAGTGATAATTATCAAAGAAGATTTCGAAAACTTTACATTCAATCAATCTTTTCCTCGTGAGCCACGGAGGCACTTAATGTAGGTGTTTGTAAACCGAGTCGTGGGCGGTTAAAATGGAGGTCCTCATCGCCTTTACAATAACTCTGAGTAAGACGATGTCTTAACGTGGTCTCCGGTTATTGTGGTAGTACTCGTAGGGATCCTGGGACTGTATGGTATAAAACGAACCCCAAGACGTCCGCATCGTATTAGCTCGTTCCGTCCGTTATTAGCGTCCGAAAGGCCGTAGTGACCGAGGGAGTTTTAGGGGGTCAATATCTCCACAGAATTCTGACTTCCCTACAGACGACCGGGACGCGAAGTTTAATGATTTCTACTCCGAAAGATAAAAATGCTCCTAGACCGCGGTTGTGTTGAGAACAAAGGACTTCTCAATATACTATTGAACCAGCTTTAATATTACCAGCAAATAATTTTCTTACCAACAGAAACATATCGTACATATCTAGTCATATCGTGGAATAAAAAAATGTTATTTAGTGTGAATTTGTGCGTAATAGTGTCAGCTAGAAACAATTGAGCTTCAATTATAAATGAAATAACCTTCATGGTTTCCGCGATAAACAGAAGGACCCCAATTAAGCCGGGGAAAAATTAACATTAAACTAATTGTTTGTTTTGTAAAATTGGTGTCAAGTTAACTCATTCATTAGATTATTCACGCCATTGTTTTGTTTATTTTGATTACTTATTTTGTAGATAAAATTACTTTGTACCATTCATTGGGGATTTTGATATATTTTTTGTGTTAAAAATAAAGCCTCATTTCGTAAAATTTCAAGGTACACTTTTCCTAAACGTTTGCCAATAATACATTTTAGTAAATTATGTAATACAAAAGTTAGCATAATTCAAATCACAGACAATATTATTTTAATATATCCGATTTATTATACCTTTGTATGTAATACCCAGAAAATCAGATATGCAGAGTAAATCTATTGCAAACAAGAAGGGAAACTGTAATGTTCCCAACTATAATAGTTTAACTTTAACACTGGTTCTATTTGTAAATGATATTCAATCTTAATGCTATTACAGCTATATTAGCAAAATTTTAAAATATTATTACCAGTAATAAATATATTTATACAAAAAATATACTTTAAAAAAGTTTATACATCTAAAACGAGGGAAAAGGATTCAGGTGACATTGTACCTTGTAAAGATTATGCCTCATTTCTTGAGGGGCCTAAAAATGGGAATTGAACTTTTATTTTCCTTGGAGAATCAGGATTCTCTTTAATGTTCGAATCTATATTAAGTCTTTACTATGGTCTGTAACCATCATAATAAATTGGTAGTTAAGATAGTAAAGAATATGAATGCATCAGCAATCTTTTTATACAGCATTTTAGCTAAGAAGCCCTATACTTGGTCGTATTAGATAATCTCCTCCATAAGTACCTTCATATTGAGGGTCAAAATACATAAAATGAAATGACTTGTTACCCTAGTAATTTTGCTAACTCCAGCGCCATCAAACCATTGTCTTACAGTAATGTTTCTAAACCAGCACATAAACTAATTAATTTTATATATTTAACTTTCTGTACTTTATTTACTATCAAGCAACGAGATGAGCAATCTATCATCTGATGGTAAGAGACACTCCTGTTGGTATAGCGATAGTTAAGAAGGAATACACTATAACTAATTGCGCTCATCTCCTTGGGAAATTAGGTATTACATTACTTCAGTAATTTATCTACCAACTTCGATTAACTAAAACACAGTGATACACATTACTGTTTTACGACAGAAATAGGCGCTATAGACGTATTCGTACCTTCCTAGACGATCTCCATAAATAAGACCGGAGATCAGAGAGAGATTCTCATAACTATGGATCCATACGGTATATTCTTAAAACTCATTGCGCTGCATTTGAATGGTAAGCCGTCGTCCTTGTGATAGAATAGTCAATGAAAATCAATTTAAAGCAGAATGCCTGCCTGGCTTACGACCATTCTTAGTTACAATAATAGTCGAAATGGTATCTACAATGCGACACAATAACTGAGGGCAAGCATAGAGCGTCACTTATTCACGTGATAACGTTGAACAGTAATGTATCTTATATTAAACAAACGTCATCCTTAAAGCAGAGATAATATTTTAAATTCAATACATAAATGCATTATGAATGATTTAAAACTTCAGTCTTATCGTTTTAAAATATAAAATGACGATTAAATAGTTCAGGACAATTCTGTTTAGACTTGATAACTCAGTGTGTAAATAGATCGTACATCTCGGAGAATCACGAATTCTAATCTCACTGAACAAAGAAAAATATCATGAGGAGACTAACATATTTCAATAACAAAAGGTTCTGATTTTATATTGACCAATTAGCAATTGACAAGATGAAAAAAATCGCGTTGGTTATCTTTGTTAGTCAAAACCCAGAGTTCTAGTTGAGGAAATGTAGAGAGGGTTTTTATTATTATTGTTTAACGCAGAGAATTTTTGAAATCCTGTTTCGTTTTCAATTAACGTGATCATATTCACAATTTCGTTATGAAGATATAAATAGGCTCTGCCGCGTAATAACCCTGAAGCTATGCCTTAAATTTCGAATGATAATTTATAATAATATAAACATCCCTCATAATGTTGCTACTACTGAAGCTCAAGGGTCTTAAAAGGACAGAGTCAACGCTATATTTACACTAAGCTGGCTAAGTGGGCTTGAGGATTTCACATATCCACGAAAGTAAAGATTTCTCACAGGAAACCTTTATATAGGAAACTTAAGTGAAGCGAGGATCGAACTTGCAGAAAAAACTTGGCCACATTCTCTTAACATCTGATGATATAACTATTAAGATCTCTTCTAATATAATAGTTCTTGGTTATCTTTTATCTATATTCAATTAATTGAAGATGTAACAATAACGTGGAACTAATTACATGAAGTTATTTAAACTACCGCAAAAAAATTAATTTTTTCAATCTTCCAAAGCCATGAAGTGTTTTTATCAAAAGTATATTAATTATTTTTGATAAAGTCCGCTTTTAATGAATAAAGTCTTATAAAAGAAAACTGAACTGCTAACTAAGACTGTGAAAGAATTTGTGGCCCCTTAGAAAGTTCTGTAAAGCAGTGGACAGAAATAAACAGGAGATTTTAGTGGGCACATTTATTTATTTAAGTGACATCGGGATTTCATCCGTTTATGGTCCGCTATTTTTAGTGATCAAGATGGCGGTTAAAATTTCTTGAATGTGAATGCTACACATTAGACGCTGTTTTCAGGCTCTTATAAGTTAATAAACAATGTCAGGGCTTTTTACTAGAGCATCAAAGTACGTTAGATTATGATTATGAATATTTATCCTTTTATAATATCTTATTATAATAAATATAACTCAAAGACCTTGCCGATTAGAATATTATTATGTCTTGTATATATGCTATCATTAAAAAACCTTTTTAATTTCACAATACGACGAGCCGAGTCAAATTCTCATTTGATGGTAATGTATCTGCCAATAACAAGTACTAGTTAGGGTCGTACAAAAGTCATATGATCTAAATTAATCAAATAGACTACGAAAAAATTGTTA
>DWLS01000407.1:0-31254 GCA_018246255.1 Pachliopta kotzebuea | reverse complement strand
CTATTGCAGTCCACTGCTGAACGTAGGCCTCTCCAATAGATTTCCAGCGCGACCGGTCCATTGCCACCTGCATCCAATGAGACCCGGCGATTTTCACCAGGTTACGATATATAACAGACAGAGTATTCTGGGCGGAACACCCTTCTCCCTGTCAAGATCCTTTGAACAACACACATAATCTAATTTCTTTAACAATAATGTATTAGAGAGAATAATATAAAATAAATCTAAATATTAAAAAAATTAAATAGACTAAAATAAAAATGTTTAATTCTAAGTTAGCACTTTCAAGTTTATTATTTTCCTCAGCAATTAATGAAAGAATGTGAATAATAAATTTAAACAATTGCTTTATATACGAATATATATCTGAAAGTATGTGAGTGTAACGATTAATATTAAAACTAACACATGTAAGGAAAGGTGATATCGTTGCTACTAAAAGTACTTTTAATTAATTTAATTTATACCCTTTTAAAGAGCTTTTTAAGCGACATCTTTATAGCGCTCTTTGATCTTATTCATTTAAAGTAATCCTGTTTCAAACGCGGAGCTGACGGGTGCTCAAAAGAAAACCAATGTAATTGGATATCATTACTGTTAAACCAGAAAACCTGATGAGTGATGTTTTTTAAAATACCTGAAATACTGTATATGTACAACAAATTTTTACAACTTGTATCATTATTAAATATTAATCAAAACAACTATTGGAGTTGTCCAAGTAACTTCTATAAGTAACCACTATTAAGGCTGTTTGTTATCTTCTTTGTGAAAGAAAGTAACTAAACACATACTAGATGAAATACATCATCGCAAAACTACAAAAGTTTTAGTAATGTTGATGTTATTATAAGACAAAGCGATAAGACAAGAATAACACGATGAAGTAATACGCATTTACATAACAATGAAATACTAATTAAATTACTTACACAACTTTATTTTTACTCGTCAATCCAAGAAAATAAATTCAAATCGTATCACTAGAAATATCTATCAATTGTATTTTAGAGTCAAATGCTGTAGCAACGTATTCAACATAAAGCTACTTTTGGTATTAAAAAAAACGCATATTAAACATACAGAGAAAAGAATGTGAACACGGTTAAAAGAAACAATTTTTGATTTAAAAAAAAATATTTCTTTAATCAATAACTAGAAATTAGAATCACTGCACGTTATGCAAAATCTAATTATAAATACCTTCATAACACTTCGTATTTTATATTAAAATCGTCGATAAATATTTTATGAAACTATTATAAGATACTTTGAAGAAACATTTTTATTGATGAATATTAAGAAATTACAATTATGGAAATTGGAAGAATTTGGAGAGGTGTACAACAGTTGACAACTATAAAACAAAATCTTTATAAGATCAAAGCTATTATATTATAACGATATTAAATTATTAGTATGACAGAAAAGTAAAACGAAATATAGTAACGATTACTCAATGACGTACATCAACAAAAGATTTATTGGCCAATCGTTGCTTTGTTTTTATTATATCATTTATTGCATAAAATATATGAATTTCATTCATGAATATGCAGATATATAACTGATTTTTGTATAATAGCAATTAAATTATGAGAAATTTACTGAAGAAAAACTCATAGACAATATCTCAAGTGCTTCTTAAATAATATTATTTATCGTGGTTATTTGAGTATAAATGAAAATTAAAAGTGAGTATTTGTTATTAGTATTAACTGAAACAAAGGGTGATCGAATACATCGTAACTAGATTTCTCTATTTAATTTACACTGTTACATGTTAACTACACAACTGCTAGATAAACCACATGGCCTCGCTAATATCAGCAGTATATTGGGCTTTATGCATAAAAAAAATGTGTAAATGTATGCTGTTGCGTATTTCTCTAAAGGTTGCTAAATCAAATTCTAATTAGTCGAATTTCTGCTCAAACGGCACAACCTTTTACGTTCACCGTTTACTTAATTGACTTTAAATTAATGCCACGAGTTCAATTAACGTCACTCTCAAACGCGTGATGATTATGGTCGCGTCACACGATTGTACCATCGTATTGAACATTGTATAGCAATTTTTTATAAGTTTAAAATATCATTTAGCTTTCTATGAGTAAATAAAATGAGTGTTATTTAGCTTATTGCTAATACAAAAGGATAAACATTAAAATTGTTTAAGGAGAAAATTTTAAAAGTTTTATTTCAACTTCTACGCTTTAGAAGAAGATTTGATTAATATTATCAAAACTGTTGGGAAAACAATTTCTTTAAATGGAAAACAGATTCTTTAAATCTTCTCAGTCGACGTTTTTGTTCAATGATCGAGTTCCGACTTATACTGAGTTCATTGTTTCTTGGATATAATCTATATTAAATCCTTTTTTTGCAAAATGAACATAATAATACTTTGATGGCAACAGATATTTTCATAATAGTGGAACATTAGTTTGGTAAGCACTACGTCATATTGTGAAATTTGCTTTATGATGCTTATGATATGCTATGATAAGTCTTGTTACTCCAGATTTATTGGCTACAACGTCATTCAATCTGTACACTACTCTTTGGGGGAATAAACATTGTAGTAGTCCCTACCTAAAAGGCCTGTAGCTTTAGAAATTCATTACGAGTAACTTACATAGAATAATTGCGAAATATCACAATAAGTAAATAGTAATTTAAGCGGAATTACACTCAATTTTATAATAAATGGATGCCGTAAATAATACACAGGCGATGAAATGTAAATTGTAACCGATACATTTCATTACCCTTTACGTAAAATTAATTTCAGTATATTCACTGTACAGTCATTTACAATACTGTGATTATAATGAAATTCTTGATCCTGATCTCAGCTCTCATGATTCTATATTTTACCTGAATTATGTAACTTTTAAGTTACAACAAAAAGATTAGCTGAATGTTCGTAAGTACAACATCACATCATAGTCGTTACGTTGAGGTATATAATACTCAAATACATAAGTACTGTTACGGTGATTATTTCATTAAGTACAGCAATTTGTGTATCCTCATAGAGGGTCTTGTGCGAAAGATAGGTAACAACAGAAATATAAAAAGATGTGTAACATGAGACAGAATGTTAAAAAATTATTCATTCATGTGTAATTTTTTAATAATGATACTTGTCTGATGTAATTTTATATTGTTTTATAATTCGTGTAATATATACTTTTGAATTTTATTTAATTCTTGTAGTAAATACCTCGTTTATATTACTTTATACAGTTAAAATTAAAGACAAGCGTATAGTTACAACGCTCCTAAAGATTGTTGTGAGGGGCTATATTTCATGATAAATTGTGTCCCACCATCTGCTACCTGGCACTGTTTCAGTTATAATTCCGTGTGTATGTACACTTTGAATTTATTATTTTTAACGTACTTTTATCGTTTAATAAATTGTTAAAAATCTTTCTTTTGAAATAGAATACATAAAAATAAATATCCCTAATTTTCTTATATTATTACTGTGACTAACCGCGTACCTCGTTACACGAAGATCATGATTGCGGTTTTAATAACCATGTTAATTGTAAATTTGTTGTCATGGCGACAAATTTACAATTAGCATGGTTATTAAGCTTTGCTGTGTTCCTTTAATTGTACATTTAAGAACCTTTTCTAAAGTTCCGCTTTGACATTTTCAGTTCACTTGTGCGCAATAAGTGATCTAAAATTCACACGCAATTAACCCCATACTATAAGGATATTAATAGAGTACTTAAGTTACAGTGCTTAAGCTTTAAGCCCCTCCCCCGGTTTGAAGTTTCTAGATAAATTTACATACCGCCTATGAGAGGTTCGCAACTAATTCAAGTTACACAATTTAATCCAGACATTTATGCAAACCTTCCGCAACATTTAACTTCAATCACACAGGTAAAGCTTAATTTCTTTAACCCCTTTTTTATATAACAAACTCACGAAAAGAAAAACGTTACCTAAAGGTAATTTATATAATTCTATTAAAGTGCCTCTTTGTTGCTAGAAGGTCTGTTACGTGTGCCAATACGGTCTATGACCTTATAATTCCTAAATAACCTTAGTTTAGAACTTATATTCATTGATATAATATCGACGCTATACTTATTTACAGTAGTGGAGTCTGGAATGGTAAAGTGGATACCACGTAGCGCTTACAAGCATGCGAGATATGATAAGGTGTGGTAAAAGAAGGAAAGAGACAATGAGATGTTTACGTACAGACAAAAATGTAACAAATCGTAATGTTATTTATTAAGTTAATAAGGACTAAAGCAGTATACATAACCGTTTAAGTTTATATACAAAAGTAAGGTTAGTAACGATCACGGTAACAATGACGGACTTAGCGATAGATTTAACAAATGAGACTAAAGCTTACAGAATATCACCTACTTCTTCACATGGCCCTTTAATGAAGACGTTTCCCAAACATAGAAGTAAGATTCCTAAATATATTATAATGTTTGTTAAAACTGATTAATAATTAATACAGTTTAATAATACCCAATGAATACATATGTTCTATCCTCTGTCGAAGGAAAGTTTGATCATTTGACTAATTTTATTTCAGTCGTAAAACCCTTTCAGACACTCGGGAGTCGTTTTATTGGTTTAATATAATGACGTTGTTTTACAACCTATTCAGATCTATTAAATCAGTTTATGTGATCTCAAGTTGCAAAACATATTACCCTAATTAAATAGACATATTAAAGGGGCAATAAATGTAAGGTTAATTATTTTTTGCGCTGATTATCAGGTCTTGATAATATTCGTCTTCGCTCTATATAACTAATTATTCACTTCGTGGTTAACCCGGATTTTTTCACTCGTTGGTAAATGCCTTATTTCATTGTAGATAATTTCTTATAAACTTCAGTACAGAAGTATAATTTAAATATGGTTAAATTGTAATGTAATAGAAGATAAGAGAAATTTCAATTTAGTATAGCTTTTGCGAAAATTATAATTCTCGTACTAGTAAGAAATTTGGGAAAAAAGCATACATATTTATTTCGGAGTCGGAACCCTTATCAATCTGTTTGACATTGAAAGTAATCGAGCAGTCGAAAAGGACTTTTGTATTGACGTGCGACTGTCGCACAAAACAATATGAACGGATTCTGGGAAGCCTGAGTGAAAACCTTTCGTTAAAATTAGTGTTTAGCTTTCCTATTTCACGTTTTGAATTGATGTTATTGTATCACAGGAACATGTCAATAATTATTAAGTACAAATAAATCGTTATATAATTACGAATAAACAGTTATCAGTGTCCGAGATTACACAATAAGTTATATTGACAACCTGTTGGACCATAATTAAACAGTTTTGGGAATACATATCGAAAGGAATTCTGAACATTTTATATATTTTCATCTTCTGCACGTTGATTATAATTATGCCAAATGCCACTTACAATTAACTTCACCTTCCACTTACTAGAGTACATCTAAAAAGGAATTAAGTCTTTTCCGTTTTAACACATAAATAATCGATATTTGAGACATTATTTATCATGGCCTTACTTTGAAACCATTTCTTATCTTTTCGAATTATTTTCAAACTATTTACTTTAATAGTAATTAATTATACATATATTCAAGTTATATGAAACTGTTCGTCACCTCCTCGTGACTAATAAATATTTACCGCTTTGTTACATTGTCACATGGAGGAATTAATGATCACGTTACGAAGAAGATTAATTACTGGCACAAATATACCCAGTTCCTGTTCTAAGCGGATTGTACTCCTAATAAATATTTTCTATAATCTTATAAGTTATGTATTTTTGACAACTAATTATTATCCCACCTGGATAACCTTGTTTTTAATGACAGAAATTAAGAGAGTAATTCCTTCTTACATACAAATATCTATATATTAACGAGTATATACCTATGTTAATTCGTAACTGTGTGGAATATGTATAGTATTACTACTACTTATTTACTACTATGTATTTGTGAGAAACAGTGAGTAGCAGCAATGAAAAAATTGTGTGCAGTTCACGATATGACGAAAAGAATTTGTTTAACTTCCCATACATATAACATGTTTCAAGAAATATATATGGTTATGTTATAACAGCACTATAACATGTTATCCAGTTATCTGGTTAGTAGTTTTATACTATAATAAAAACAGATTTACTTATAAAAGACATCACATTTGTTAAAAAGGTATGGGACCAAAGTCTTTCTAAACATCATTTGAAATTCGCGATAAATACAAATTGTATCATATTTGGGAAAGAGCTCTTTATGCTGTAGCCACTTGCAAAATTTAACGTGTCTTTAGTTTTATTTTTCATCATAAGTACTCTAATAAAATGTAAAACATTTCCACCCAGGTTTATATTTTACAAATATTTTTTGTTGATATTCATTAAAATGTACATATCACAAAATGGCTGTCTGCTCACCTGTCAAACTTGTTAATGTTGTTTTACGTCACGAACGTACTGTGATTGAAATTTTATATTATTTTCCAAAAACCCGAGCCATTATTTGTAGAAAACCTTCTTATTCAGTAACATAAATGTTTTTAAAATCAGCTGATCGAAGCGGAACAATTTATTTCACCGTCACATGTTACGAATGTTGAACAAATTTAGAAGTTGAATTGTTCAAGGCGCAAGTAAATGGAATCGAAAATTGTTTAATATACAAACAAAACGTTTCCCGTTCACCGGGAGACGTTGACATACTCGAAATCATTTTGCTAGTGTTGCCTTATACCCAGTGAGCAATGTGTCTTTTTAACAACAGAAAAGACATTAATCTTAAGTAAAAGAGATTTGTTTTCGTATTATTCTTTTTGTTTTCGTTACTTATTTCATGTTTGCTTCATGCAATGTTTGATTAAAATTTTATTACATGTATTAGTATTAAATAAACTAAGTATTTTTTTTAATTAACATTGAAATATGCGTTTATTTATTGTATATCATAATATACCAACCATTTGTGAAAGAAATACCTCTGTCCTGAGGAGAATGGGCATAAGAAACTTATACTATATCTTATGTAATTGGAATTTCGAGTTGCCATACTATCTTTCAAAAGTGAACTATTCATAAATAAAAGTAGAATCGTATTACTTTACCAAATAATATTGAGCAATAAGCTTCTATTTTACAATGGTTAAGGTATAATCTTTTCTAGTATTTTGTCCTGTGTAAATCTGTCACTTCATTTTGGATATCTTAAGGTATAATTTCCTTCTTTAACAAAGACTTTTTAAAAAAGTATTTAAACTTTAAAATAATTACAAAAATTGCCATTTATTTAACAATTGGTATTGTTACTGTATTTAGACAATGCTTTCAGAATAATTCTAACTCTTTCAAACGACCTATTATCTAGACCGTCTGAAGCAATTTCTCTCTAAATAGCTATACTCAATCTCTAACCGAACAGATCCGCTCTCTCAGATGTAAGATCACATTAAAAAAACTTAACGTTGAATTGAAATTAAAACGAAAAAATGAAGGTCTTTAATGTCGTTTTTAAACTACTAACTAATGTTGAATAAATATTGTAATTATAGCAGGAAAATATAAACTAGCGAAGATCAGGTAAATAGAAGCCAAAGAGTTTTTGAATAAATTTAAATGTTTCGTAAAACTAAATTTTTGTAAAAAAGCATGATATAATCTATACTATTGCTCCCTACTATGTTAGTTATGCATGTGAATGTCGAGTGAATAATATAGGTTAAGTTACAAGTACAAGAAAGGGTAAATGTCTTCAAGGTGATTCCAGAAATTAGAACCGATTTGAAATTATCAATATATAAAAAGATCCAAAATCATTAATAAGATTATGTACTTTTATATTTGTGATTATATACTTTTATATTTGTCTTTTAATCAATGTAATTTATTCAACGTGTCAAATAGAAGTTATATTCTGAGTTCTCCAGAACAATAACTATCATTGTAGTGTAGCAACAACGAGAATAGACTTATAAATTAACAAGGAAATAATCCCGGCTCGCCTCTCGTGTTCAATCCTAACTGTATTTTATTTAACGGGCTTCCACAAAGCAGAAAGTATTGCCACCAGCACTTATTATATTTCGGAGTACTATATTGGTAGTAGGTACAAATATATTCGCTTACTTAATATCCTCACAAATTTATTTACATTTTGTAATCTTCATTCTGATCCATAAGCTTCACTCATAAAGATTATATGTGTTATAATCATTTACTTTTTATACGAAAAGATAAATATAAAATAAAGATCATAGCAATTAGGTTCTAAGCATGTTTACCTAAGTACAACGCCGAGCTCATCGCCTCGAGACATAGGGCGTTATGTCTCGTTAGTCTCGTGAGTTATTATAGAACATAGTAACGTTTTAATAATTACGTATCGAGGGAAATCTTTGAAATTTATACTTCTTCTAGGATGAAGTTACGTAAGATTTTTACTGAAGTCTCCCCGGGATCAGTGAATTGCGCTAGGCTTCGGAATTATAGAACGTTCCGATAACCTTTGCAACACCCACTTACCTTGTCCCAAAGAAGTAAAACCACAGCGTACTATGTATGAGTTACTATCAACACGAGAATACTATCTTAACTGTTCGTACCTCCATGGTACATTTAGTGACTAGTGACGGCTTTGGAGGACACGAAGACCCTTGTCAATATATCAAACGGTGGACACCGAACCAGGTTAGTAGCGAACTCAAAAAAAAAGATTCTCCTCTACATTTTCGTTCAAGAGAGATCTACCATGTAATATATACCACTAGCGTTTCATAAAATAAATTTAAAAGGTATTTCGTTTATTTATTTAAACATTTAATATAGTTAAACAATAAAATTGTGAAGACTATCAAAACTTATATGAAACGTTGTCACAAAGTAAAAAACTGATCTAAACTTCGTGAACAAGCATTCAAACTCGTACGTTACGGAAAACTTCTTGTGGCATGATATTGGAGAGTTTTTTAATATAAAACGATGTTAAATTTCGTTTCTTAGTTTTTTAAACGTTTATCAGAACAATTAAAAAAATAAGAATGGTAAAATATATATACGTTACAATTTCTCATTATTTTATTTCCTTAACTTTTTTGTATATATTTAAAACAATACATCTCTATAACGCATTATTTCTTTGACTTTTAGGATTACGTTTTAGGGTTAAAAATATTAAATAAATACTATTTCGAAACAATAATTCTATTTAACTTGTTGGGACTGAAATGGTTAGATTTAAGTCACATTATAAAACCACTTAAATACATTACCCGTGGTCAGGGCGGACCGTTAATTAACGAAGATAAACACCGCATATTCAGAGTGCTTTTAACAAATAATTTAAATACATAAATGGATTAATCTATGGAATAGTTAAAAAAAATACTTTTGATTAAATCATATTTTTGTTGCACCTTTCTTACCGTAACTATTAAACGTACTTTAGTATGTACTCAAACAATAATTACATCGATTTTACAAAATAATATAAAGTAATCTTAGTCTATATGTATTACAATAGAGTTATTTAACGAAACTGAAACATCTTTGAAAGGCGGAGCTGGAGGTCGAACTGAACTTACATCAAACTATCCACGTGCATTTATAATTGACATGACCCTTCACAAGTTATTCGTTAAATTGTAACTAAATTCCTTTATACATTCTGTTTACACAATCCTTAACTAAAGAAAGGTTTGTATTTCTACCTGGCTTGTATAGTATTTTATCCAGCATATAACTATAATTTTTGTTCATCAATCCATTATTTTGTAGGCATTAAATAAGTAATGTATATACTTGATCTCACTTCACAATCTTAGCTCTTAAATGGCGATATTCATGCGGACTTATTATACAGATTTTGAAAGCTTTATACTTATGGAAATCAATTTATCTACTATACTACCATTGTCTGTATTTTAACCTATTTCTTGAAACTGCTGTTTCATGTATTGCAACACTCTTATAATTTTGTTTACATTTAACAACTTTTAAAATGTAACAAAAGTGTATATGTTTATACTGAGTTTACAATTTAACAATCATTTACTTAGTTTTTAACTATAACCTCTTTGTATATATAATGTGACAGGGTATGATTGCTTATAGACCTAATAAATAAACAAATTAATCAATTAACAACCGTGTAATGAATGTAGATACAAATTAGTAATTTCAGTAAATTTGTACGAAATGTTAGAAAAAGCAGAATAACAGTGGTGAGAACATTTTACACTGCTTGGTTGGGGTATCTCAAGATGGCAGCGCGAACATCAAGGCAACGACCACTCGTACATCTTACTGAATTTCTGATCCCGACACCGAATAATGGGTGTACATTATGTGAATAATATTTTATCACAAATTCCCTATTTTATATCATTTAACTTGGTCCACTTAAGTCGTCGCTTTGTAATATAATTTGTACGTAATATTGTTAGTTTCAATGATTAAATAAATTTGTAGCAACATTTGTAATTATTATTGATATGTAACTATTATTGAAAAGCTTATTCTTTGTCTTTTTTTGTTATTTTTTTCTCAATTATTATCTTCAATTACTATATTTGCTCTGCAATAAATCATTTTGTTGTTATTACTAAATCCTGTAAACATAAAAAAATATTTTAAATTCTACATGATACATAGGCCTCCATAATGCGAATTGGTTCACAGCTAATTTAGGAGAGTATGTATTTGAAAACTATTAATTTATTAATCGGTCGATATTTTGAGTACTACTACAACTACTACTGTTCAATAAAAAAAAATTAATACGTAATTATACATTTTCAACATTAAGTAAAGCTGCCTAAGTTGAATTTCTGATATAAATTTGAACGCAAGAAATCTTGATAATGGCATATCTTTTGTCTTACTAAATTTCTGGCTGCGGCGTTGAGTAATTGCTGAACTTCAGACAAATCACTTGAACGTAAACGCTGTATGAAAAAAAAACAATTTTTGTCCCGGAGCTTGTAATGATCAATGTTTTTAATAATATTTTTTTGCGAAATTATCACTGTTACACATTTAAGAACAGTCATAACGACAAGAAGTTTTCGGAACATTACTTTTTTCGCCTTAAATTACTAAAAAATTGTGTTTTGTACAATTTTAAGTTTAAAGGAGTTATTAAAAACGCACATGTTTTGTTTCACAAAAGATAATTACATTTTTTCAAGAGTCTTCATGAAGTTTAGTTATATTTGATTTTTTAAGTCCAGTTTGTGGGAGAACCTGTTGCTTCTAAGGTAAATTACTCCGATACCCAACCATTCAAACCCGCAAAAGAACAGGTATAAAGATACATATAAATATATAGCATCAGTGTGTTTTTATGTATATTTATACATGGTAAATCCTTAGATATTAGGAATATTTTGTGGAAACAATAGTTATATACTTTAGCGAGTTTTCAATATTTCTGATAATAAGTTTCTACATAGCCATAAATTATTCATATGAATTACATGACTACTAAACTAATTCGTTTTAAATAACTAAACCCGGAATTTAAGTAAATGGAAACTTTAACTGATTAACATTTAAAATATTTTAGACTTCTCTTTAAAGAATATTGCATTAAGGGTAACTGAAATTAAAAATAAGTAAGCAAAAGAATTTATGTTGGTTAAACTACAAACAAAAAAAGTGTCATAATTTACTTACTTTTCATTTATTTTGATTTAAAAATTTACTTTGGGTAGGTTTTTTCTCAATACCCTTATTTTGCCTTTAATCTTTTAATGTTTATCATAGCAATTTTTTAGAAAAAAAAATAAACCTTGAATACTGTGCAAGTTAATTCAAAAGAAATCTTATGAAGTGTTCTTCGCCACAGACACTATTTCCACTCTACCTTTTTATTCTTCGAAACTTTGTGAAACTAATCTAAAGAAAACGCGTTTAGAATAACCAATGAAGAAGAAAATCTATTGAAAGTCTTTAGTTTCTAATATAAATACTTAGATCTTGATATTAACGGGATATTGTATCCGAAACTTATTAGAATGGGGAAAGCCAAATAAAAGTTTAAAAATATTTTATATATCGTTAAATTATTGAAACCTGTGATGTTCATGCACGTTTTCACTACCGTTAGTTGTATTATTCCATTCTTCGTTTATTCTTCATCTTTATAACTTGTAACTTAATAAGGAATAATAACTATTGAATTCATTATGAATTAGAACTAGACTATGTGGATAATCATATAGCCTAATTCAACTTTATCATTTTTCATTTTTAGATCTAACTTCTTTCGATGGCGATGATTTTGACTTAGTTTATAGTAATTTGAAATATAAACGAAGGCCCGTTTTAAAACAAGATCTAAATTAATTATACTTTTGAAAAAAATTAATCTTGAAAAGTTAAAATGACAATAATCCACCTAGTCTAGTTCACTAGGTCTTTTTAGTGTTTCCTATTGTCGATGTCACTTTTTTAAGAAAAAATACTATCATTAATAGAAATGATTATAAGAAAATTCTACAGATGTATAAAGCTACATGGACCTGCATACAAAGTAGTCATAGAACAAAGCTTGTTACATGAATTTAAGGAAGCGGAAAATTGCGGAAACGAGGGAAAGACCTCCGTCCAATTCACTATTTGTGTAATGAAACAAAGAGCTTCCTTTTCATTTTGTACGCCGATTATTGTTAGTACAGTTTGTATTATATAAAAGTCAAAAGATTAAATATTCAGCTATCCTAGAACCTCGATTTAGGTTTTTTTTAATTCTGCATTTCCCTGATATTATTATTCAGAGCTTTTTTAAGTTATACCCTTATATAACCTCAATTCAAGTTAGGAAATTCTACTTGTCTGAAGTATTCCGCCTGAAAGAGGACTTCAGAATCTTATTGGCTAATACCCTGTCCGAGGCTTCGAATTACGGGAATGCTTTTACACACTGCAAGAGTCCAGATAGCTTTAAAACTTTTTGTTAGCCTTCTTTTCTTTTTTAAAATAAAATATGAAATTCCTTTAGCTTTTTACATAAGTTATCTTCAAGTAGCGTAAAGATACTAATGTTTAAATACAAGTACTTAAAAATTATCATTCTTATAAAATGTTTCTGAGTTATCCTGCAAAAACATTTGGTAAAATTTTTCCAATATATAAATTTACTAATAAAATAGAGTTAGTTCGTTGTGTTTGCATAAATTTCAGTTATTTGATAAGGAAATTTTTAAATAGGTACATTTACATATTTCTATTACTCCGATTACTATAAACTTTTCTATGCCTTAAGCGACGTTAAAGTGAATTTATTTTAAAGTTAATTTACTTTAAATTTTCTGCTAGTTTAAACACGTAGTACTAATAAAGCTTAAGAATGAGCTTTGTACGGACCGGGCCCGCCGCAATTATTTAAATTATCCGGTGGACTCGTACTATACTTATGGTAATCAAACTTCCAAAAGACAATTTAAATTTATTTCTGTTATTTATTTGAATTGTTTATACAGATATCTGTCATTTTTCATCAAAGAATAATCGGGTTAGATTACGTGCTCCAACATCGTCTAGTAGCAAGTTATAACATATAGATATACAAATTTATAGAGATTGTAACTATGTACGAAAGTTAATGTATTAAAACAATTTACGTTTGTCATTTTTATATTTGCTGATGTTAAAAATTGCTGTTCACTTAATTAAATCTGCTAATACCTTAAAAAGAATCTAATACGTTAATCCTGTTATTGGTATTCATCAGTTGCAGTCTTTTATGCTCCTAAATCTAAAAAGTCTAATTCAACGAAAGCGGTGGAAGAACAAGATATAACTAGTTGATAATTATTACGCCTTACATTTCAATCGTGATAAGTCTAGTGTATGACAACTGGTATAAGTGTTGCAAAAGTATCCAACTAGACGATCTCCAACACCCAAGATTTATCACCAATGTCAAATATGAAAGTAAAGAATTTCTGATGTATACAAAAATTTTACGTAATTTTATATATATGAATGTACATGCAAACATAAAATTTAGTAATCCATATTTTCATTATATTTACTTAATAGTTTGTCAATTACAAAATAAAACCAAATATTAAAGTGTTTTTTTTAATTTTCAGACAATATAAATTATTTTACAATAGCATCCAAAAACTTGTTTTTATAATAAAATAAGCGATATTTAGATTAGTGGAGAAAAAGAAACGTAATTATTTTTGTTAATCTGGACTTTTATCTTTTGTTATTATAAGATATTCCCCCTTATTTTATATCATAAAATCAATTTGCAGTAGAATCTTCAGCGCAGGTACAATTTACAACCACCAACTTAAATTTACGTTTTGTTCTTCTTCACCACACTTGTTAGCTTCTTAACGATCTAGAAGAAATAATATAATTCTAAAGTAAATCTTATGTATTGGAAATACAGATATTTGAAATCAATGTCAAATTATAATTAAACTTTATTAGCTTCATCTTTTGTAATGATAACAAAGATATTATTTATAACTAACCTTAAGTAGATAGATACAGCATCTGGAAAAAAACATTTTCTAATAAATCAAGGCTTCATAAGAAAAATGCTAATATTAATTTGACGTTCCCATAGCGTAGTCTGTTTCAATATTTATCTTTATTACATTATCTCTTTTTAATTTATAAAATATATTTAACCTAGAAACAATTTTCTCTTCTATTTAATGAATCTTTCCTCAAGCGTTTATAAACCAATTTTTTTCTAACCACCAAAATTTTTAGCTTTACCGTACCAAAAAAAATATTATTACAATCATAACCAACCAGGTTTACTTTTTAAATAACTCCTATTATTTATATAAAAAGATTACTATTAAAATGGTAAATATAAGTGAATATAGTTTTTTAAAAAGATTTTTTAAACTATTTTGACAAACGTATTTAAGATATTCACTAACGGTTTTTTATGGAAAACTGAAAGGGATATCTAAATCCAGTGATAGAAATAGATTGTAAACCTCTAGCTAATTTAATTACCCCATTCTTCTACTTTACCATATCTTTAGTTCCTTATGAACCCCTGAGAATCAAATGCTCATAAAGTAATAGTTTTTATTCGTAAAAATGAAAAAAGCAGGTCATTTCTTTGTGATACTGACCATCCGTTTACGACGCTGCAGGCGCCGGTGTCGCAGGCGTCGATTCTCCTTCCTAAACAAAGCAAATATTGCTAAAAAGTACATCAAAATATGATTACATGTAATTTTACTTTTTTAAAAAACAGGTATTAATATTTACATTAAAAAATTCTAAATGGGTCGAATCAAATCATAATATATAAATTACTGACAACATCCCTTAAATGTGCCATTTTGGATATAGAAAAGTCGAAGTTTTTGTATATAACAGCCATGTGACTAAATATTTGAAGGTGTTACTTCTGGCTATAACAAAGAGGTACTAGCAATGACATTTAAAAAGTAAAATTGTCAATACTTTGTGTCCTGTATTGTGGAGTCATGAGTTTTATTATTGTGTATTGAATAGTGGTTTAATTTAATAGATTTCGAAAATGGCAGTCATTTGACACAGACGAACATATACTTCGATAACGTTTTTTACACGATTTACTCTACTACGTGCTATATGTTTGTGTTGTTTCATTTTACGAATGGAAAATCGTCGCCAAAGTTCTGGATTCTCTTTCATATTAGCAGAATTTTCTATCCCCTGTGTGTATTCTTACCATCACTAGACATTGGCGAAATTATTGCGCAGAGCAGTAGAAGCCATAAACCGAAAAATAATAATAATATTGAATAGTGCGAATACGAATTTCCACTTGCTTCCTTTGTGATCATTTTTTCTTCAGTCTCTTTGAAATAAGTTTCTAGTTGGAGAACTCGGAAAACGGTTATGTTTTTAAAATATTTGCAAGCAAAGTTTCATAACGCTTTTTTATTTTTAATGCATTTTAATGATTTAAATGTTTAAAGTGTAAAGTATTGACTTATTTAAGAGTTGAATTCTCAACCGAAAATTAAGCAAGAATAGAAGAGGAAATTAAAAGGTAAAAATTTCATTTATTACAAAGAATACTGCATGGTATTAATCACTATAACTGCCAATATTGGGAAAATAAATAGATGGTGTATAAAATCTTAACAGATATATATAGAATAACGTTTTTATGTCACGTAAATAACAATCTTGATCACAGTAAGCCGGCCACAATTTTGCTGATTTTAAAAGTAAAATAGCCGATTACTAAACTGTTTAATGTATATAAAAACTGCTGAAAATGTCTCTTCTAAAATCTTAAGTCTCTAAAGTAACATTTAACGAGCATTCACTGCATTGGCCATAGCCATCGTTAACACCAAGTGAACTTTCCTTACAACCATTCGAACTTTTCTCTTAAAATTTACAACATTAGTGTGTAAAGTGTATTTGTAATGAAAATATTTACTTCTGTAACATTTATTGTTTGTTTATATTTTCTGTTTTGCTGTAGGTATGTGATCATGCTTACCATTTCTATATTTTCTCTTTAATGTACTACTTGACATACAGACAGGTAAAAAATTAACGAAGTAGGAACCATGCTTTTAAAAATATGACTCATCCTCTATATAATATAGCACATCCAAAACCAGGAATGATATAAACTAAAGGAATTGATACGGGGGTGGGGGAAAGGTATCAAAATGACATCACAACCACATATAAATATAATACAGAAAAATTATTTTTATTATATTATTAACTTACAAAATTTTATTTATGTAAATAAATAATCTTAAAATGGTTTCGACATTAACGAAATGTAGTTAAAGTTTGTCATGAGACAATACATACATAATGGAGGAATTTGCCGTTTGCTGTTCAGGGCAATCGCATACCAGGTCATGTAGCAGTATGTAAGGAATAGGTATATCACATAATGCTATATTATACGGCTCCAGTTATACAGATGTACATTTAGGTCACTTTATAGTATTTGGTGGGGGGTGATTAACATTTCATGCCTCAACCTCTTCTTCTTTTACCTTCTGGTCTCCTGGCTTGCCCTTAGACCAATCGGGTTTTTTCTGTGGGAAAAATTTATAATTAGTCAGAGGAACTTATTTGAATTCCAGCGACTTGCCTCGCTCGTCAGCTAAAATATAAATTTTAAATATAATAAAATCTTTAAGCATATTGTTATAGTAAGTTTATGTTTAGTAAATAATCCAATTGTTTTGTATACACTGACGATAGACATGTCACTTTAAAACCACTTACAGCATATTATCGATAAATAAGTTGATAATATACTGTACATGAGGCTGTTACCGAATACGTAATAGTGTTGCAATTGAAGTAATAATTCAGTTTTTTGTAAATCAAAGCCCTTACGTACTAAGTTTCAATCTTATTTTTGATTAAGTTTCGACAAAGTTATTAATGATCATTAAATCAGTCTTTATTTGCGTACTTTTTACTTCAACTGTCATTTTGGCTCATACTAAATAAGAGTTTGTGCGCTATGCTAACTTTAAGAATATCATTTAAATGTGTTCGTAAGTCGCATAATGCACAAATTTGCAACAGTAAAAAAAATGTTGCAAACCAAAATTCTAAAAGCGGTGCACACCTCGAAGCAATCTTTGTACACAAGTCTATAACTTGCTAGAAAGCGTTGTCTGGTACTAATCTAGGTGCAGTTTGTAAATCATAATACAGCTAATATTTAATCTAGATATCAGTATCGCTGTCGGATATGTACAACACAAAAGTCTCATTTTAAGATCGGTGTATTCGGATATATCTAGATAAAATATTTGCAATCGATACAATATATACAGGAGTGCTTTGGCCCTACACTTTCCGAAGATACAAGACAAAAGAGAAGTGAGGATGTCTATTCTGTGTAGATATCGATAGACAATAATGAGTGCACGTGAAAGAAAGTACAAATTCAGTACATAGATATAATTCAGTACTATAATGACTGTGTGTGCAAATGATCGTCTACTTAAACATTTCAATAGGTCATATGAATTGTTTGATGTCGAAATGTGCTAAGAATAATTTAAATCATGCTAGTGTAAACAACTAATTGAAAACCGTGTCTAATTTATTTTTCAAGGACTCCTATAGTTACCTTGCCTGCACCGCCAGCCTGCGAAATATCGCATCATGTAATGTAACAAGGCAGAATATAGATCTAATTATCAAAAGTGTAAATATATGATATTCCTAAATCGTTTTTAATGTCCGCACACAATTTTGTTTCAAATTGGAAATGTGATTGTATTAATATTTTATGAACATGTGAATAATTTGGATCAGCTATTGCCTTGTAACATTAGTAAGGATACCAAGGTTCGATTCCAGGGCTGTATGCTATCAGCAATGGATGGTGGTAGGATTTTTTCGCCAGCTAACTCTATAACTCTGATATTAAAAATCTGTCGCAATAACAGCATTGCCGTGGTTCAGTGTCTACATATAATAACCAATATTCTAGGATAGGTACACTTAACCATTGGAGACCTTATTATAGTTAAAAATCTTATTAAAATAAAATCTAATGTTAGCCAATTATGGACATAAAACTAACGAAAATACTGTAAAAAATATTTTAGGATATCCTTATGGCGTTCGTCATCAATTGTACAATGTTAGTCACAATGTGTGTAAAATATATCTCTTAATTATAAAGCCAAAATTGGATGTGCGAAGCTCAACGGGGGATATAATACAAAAAAAATTAAAACAATAAAAAAACTCTGTCGGAATACCACAAATAAATGCTTCGGGAAGGGGGTGTTGTTATATTCAATGTATCATATATCAATGCAAGTGATGAAGCGACAATCAATCCCTTCAACAAGATTATCCTCACCTCAGTTTACTTTTTTGGGTGTCTTGGGATACATTAAAGAATTAATAAAAATTATAAATTATTATATTTAAATTGTTTTTAACGAATATGTTATAAATAAGACATCACAAAATCGAGTGGTGATGGAGAAAACGTTTATGTTTTGTTGTTATCGACATTGGTTACTTCTTGCCGATTGCCCAATCAGCCTTCTCCGCTTTCTTAGCCTGTTGAATATGAGTAATAAAAAGATGTATTCGTTCAACATTCACCCATTCGCTCAAACCACTTAATGTAGTGTATTGCCAAATAAATAAACTGATATTCAAAAGTATACTAAAACGTTTTCATTGTACATAATTATTAGTGTTATTAATCTTTATATTATTATTAATAAACAAAAATTACATTTTTTTATTTTTATTCCTTCGGGCTCAAAATCATCTAGGCTCTTTAAAGACTGTTGCTTTTAAAAACCCAGAAATTAAACCTGTTTCTATTTTATAATCCAATTTATTTATTTCAATGGGTCTTATTTGTTTGTTCCTCATAATATTTAAAAAGATTACCATTTTTTTATTTTTACAAATTTAAGCAAACAATGTACTATGGCTAAGAAATTTACCTTTGAGTATTTGTACGATAATTGTACGGCACTGCTAACATCAATTGGTTACTATTCAAACTGAAATAGTAATGATTAATCGAAAAGTTATAAAAACTATTTACCTCTTTGTCTTCTTCTTCAAGGGTGAACTCCTTCTTTTTCACAACCTTCAACTGGTTACGGAAGTTGAATTCGGCTGCCTTCTTCTGGAGCTTGGCGAATTTGTTTTCGTATTTAGACACCTTCTTGAGTGTAGGTTTGACGCTAAGTATAAAAAAGTATATTGAAGTGAACCCATAAACAGAAAATTTCTTTAGTTCTCTGCAATCTTTAAAACTTCAACTTTTCATGGTAATTTAATAACGTGTTATGATTTTGTCATACATATATTGAAAACCATATCCACGTTTTGCAAATTACATCCACATATCAACGGTGTTTAGTTTTTAGTGTTTATTTTTTATTTATGATTTTCTAAAAGTTAATAATGAAAAGTTAGAGGAATACTTACAATTTGCCTCTGAGGTCATTGACTTGAGAGTTCAGGTCAGCAATCTAACAACACGAAATACTTTTAATATTTTGTCTCGTTTTTCATTACACAAGAAATATATTTTTATAAGTAAATATGAGAAAATTAGGATAAAATTTAAAGAACACTGAAAACAAGTAGAAAAAAATGTTTTGAGAATTCATAAAAAGTTAAGTACTTTTATCGTTATACAATTAATAGTTAAACGTTAAATATTGATTATATGACAAGTAGAAAATAGTAAAAGGGGAAAGGCACTAAAACTATTTTGTATAAAGAATTGAAACAGAAAAATAGAAAGAGAAAAACATGCAAAATTTCTACAGCAGTCGTTAAAACATTTAAAGCGGCAAACTGGAAAAGGCACATAAGATGTAAAGTTAATATAAGAAATTTTAATACAGAAATATTGATTAAATATAGAATATTAAGAAACAGAATTGGGCACAGATTAGGCAGTGTTATTAGCGAGCTGCAAAATATATTTTCGGGAGGAAATTTATATAAGAAATCAGATCCCACAACCTAAACTATTTGCTTTTCACATATTTTGTGCTTTCCTCATATATTTTACAATAATGAAATTTCTAATCACAACTCATGTGACTTTATAATTCACTTGTTCGTGCAAACTAACTACTATTGACGGTTGCTGGTCACCTGCAGCACCTGTATTTCTGTGAATTTGCAGAATAACATTAAGTGCGATATAATTTACATGTGCGACATAAGCGCCAATAATACATTACTTCTCTTCCACTGGATAATACCTTAAATATTACTTTATCAAAGCCATTGTTTTTCACTCTAGTATTCACTATAGGTATATAATCAAAATAACCGATAGTTTTACATTTTATTAATGTTCATAAATTAAAAACTGTATATGTTTTTCAATATTAATCTATGTCCTCCAGCAATCATAGAAGTTATATATTATATGTGCGCTGAATCGATGTTCGAACTTCTATATAAACGTTTCTTCGTTTCTGATTAAAATTTCCTTCTCGTCGATACAGAATGTGATCAGTATAATGTCCCAAAAGTGTGTAAAAGAGTAACGGTGCAAAATCGATCATCCATGAAATTTATTTAATGCGAGTGATGTGTGTGTGCAGGAACAGGTCAGCATTCTGTGTATACGCTCCATCCGAATTGGTGTGACGTATGCCGCCACCATCTCGGACGAGCCCGGGGAAGGGACAGGCAACATCGGACCAGAGCATGGCACTTTCGTTTTTATACACTCGTTGACTAACGCAGCAGCTAAAAAAGTTTTAATAAATAAAGGTTTTCGGGATACATCTTAGTAACGGAACCCTCACACGGATGATCGCGTGTCAAATCAACGGATTATCCATGAAAGTCTGAGATTTGGAACAAGAAGTTTCGCGTTTAATGCACTTGTGTGTGCTAATTCAGGAACTAAACTACCGTTGCAATTTTGTATAGCTATAATCATTAAAAGAGAAAATTCAGTAGGGCCATAAAAGATCAGAAACACACTAAGCGTCACACAGCCAAACGCGGCGAAGATCGGTCTCCGTATTCTTTTTTAACACTCAAATATTAAAGTGCCATACTATTTAAAGGATGTTAGAAGGGAGATTGAAGCTAAGTTTGTTATAATCTAATCATGCAACAAGTTTATTCGGTTAGACGAAAATAAGAGAATTGATTAACTAATTAAAAGTATATACAAATAGCTCATCTAATTCGACATTTTATCAAATAAAGACATTTACAACGACGGTGACAATGACGGAATGTGAGATCATGTAAATGAACGAGCTGATGGAGTTACGCGGGCATGCAGCGACGGCAGCGGTACGGCGCTTCAGTGGTGAATGCAGTGTTACTGTTTCCTTGACGGCAGTTATTATAGTTAGAGTAGTTAATCGTGTAAGTTCCATGTTGGATGATGGACGGACCGCGCCTCTGAGAAGCGTCTCGGCCAGTCGAGATCGATTTTGCACCGCACCCCGCGCCGGGCCTGGCCGGTCATCGCGACATACTGTTAACACCTACACGCACACACCTATGTATTCTACCAGTACACTAAAGACCCACTTTTCGACCGTTATTTACATTTCAGCAAACACCCGTAAACTTACAAAGCGTTATCATTGTATGAACAAGAACTGTTACACGCGCACGTTCATTACAGTATCGATGGATCGTGATATTCACAATGGTTATAAAGTATCGATCAATACCTCATAATCTCTTTTCCTGACTTCATGTTCCAAATCCCACTTCTGGCCCTCACACACATACATGCGGTCATAATACTCCTGTATTATTCTCTTGAGCATTTCTATAGAAAAAGGAAATACAGATTATTGAGCCGGCGATTAATGATCATGAGTTCATGAGCATCTGTGTGAGTGGTCTAAGTCTGTCGACGGAGCGACGTGTGCATGTGTGCGGTGAGCCGAACAACTATAACAATATCGCAACAGCTAACTCAATATATAAATAATAGTAATTTCACTTCATATGCATTCCCAATCCTAATATGCGGTTTACCTCCATTTTCTTAATTTCGCTACCTCGTTCTAGTTCATATTTATCTCCCTCGAGCTCGTATATTCTTTGCCAGTACATTTGACATATCGTCTGCAGTTCAGCTAAAGAAAAACAACATGATATTTAGGAAAGGTACAACATCGGTATTACGTATGCCGCCTCAAACGCCTGTGGGTATTTTCTAATTGAAACTGACAATTCTTAACTATGGGAGAGAAGCGGAAGCGAAGCTACATGATAATATCTAAGTGGAGCCAAATTTATTAAAACTTAATGAAATTATCTACAATATAATAACTTTTGGAATAACGGGACTTTGTTATTTAAATGATTTTAACACTAATATTTATTAATTATACATGTTATCCACATTAGTTAAGGTTTGAAGGTAAATAAATTTTTAAGTCCGTAATGTGAATGAGTCGGCAGAGAAAACAAAATCGTGTTCTAGTCACAGTATCGGCATGAACTACGCAAACGTAGAGCGTATTATGTAATTTGCTTAGCGCCCAAACCAGGTCAGACCTCGAGCTCTTTGCGCGCCACTTCCATCTCGTGGTCGTACTTCTCCTCTTCGAGCTTGGCGATACGCTGATGGTAACCGGTTATGATGCTCGTTAGAGCAGCTACAACATCAACCAAAAGTTACTCCCATTCTGCTACGCTATGAACCACAGCCGTTCAACCTATCCCTGACAGCCAGTAACGGCACAGCACGCAAAAAGCAAGGATGTAAGTTTCAAGTGAAATATTAAATGAATAATAAAGAGAAAATATGTAAGTACTCGCACGATCGACTTCACATTTAGCTTAGAAATATAAGTAAATAAATTAGAAAGTATAAAAGACCACAACCTGGAGAAGATTCCAGCGGCAACACACTTTAGAGTACGTTATCCGTTGTTAAATAGACGCAAAAGAGACAAAACGTCACTTTGGCAAATCAAAGAGTTAAAGGAAAGTAAGATATTGTAAGTTTTGTAAGTTCTTCGAAAGAGAGTGCTTTGGTAGCAGCTCATTTGGCTACCTCCATGTCTTTCCGTTTAACGATGTATTCCAGATCGAACTTTTCGTCTTCAAGTTTGGCGATGCGGGTGTGGTATTCTTTGCAAACCCTCGCAATAGCATCTATAATTCGATATACATAGTGATTAAGTAAATTCATACATGACAATCACAATTTTTGTGTTGCCTTTTCGCGCTATCGTGTACTCCTACGTACGCTTACGACCCATGACATGAGTAAATTTTAAGTATTTCAAGTAAAATATTTCTAACCGCTTTAAAATATATTTATACCTTCGTTTGCGTCGTCGATGTTCTTGGGTCTGCCGCACCTCTCTTCAATGATGCGCCTCCTCTCGGCCGCTTTGCGTTCCTGCTCCTTCTTCAATTCCTCAGCGGCTTTTTTACGCAGCAACAACTGTTATAAAATCGTGTTTGTAGAATATCATAAATAATAAAATCAAAATTTTATGGTATTTATAAAAAGAGACTCACCCTAAGTTTCTTCTTCCTCTCAGGTGTCATGAAACCCTTCTTGGCCTTCTTGGCCTTGGAGGCTTCCTCCATGCGCTTGCGCACCTCAGCACGCTTGCGGTCGATTTCGGCCTGTTTGGCCTTCTTCGCCTAAATACATGTAAGTTCAAAGTAGTTATATGTTTAATGTTTTATTCCATCTGTCTGTCAAATGAATAAAAAATGAACGTTATTTAAACTAAAATTTTCATGAATAGTGTTTTTTATATTTAAAGCAGTTACATAAAGCTATAAATTTAAATTAAAATTAATAATGTGATGTATGTATGAGTGAAAAGATCTGTATTGATTCAGTCGACTGCTTTACCTCCTCGAGACGCTTTTTCTGAAAAAGAAAATAGCAAATATTATTATACGATCTAATTTTCTTTCGCATATTAATATTTCACATTGCCCTTCAATCAACTATACAAATAAGTTAGGGATCACAAACAAAGAATCTGCGATAAATAGGTATAATGTAAAATATATATTTACTGGTAGTAGATCTCTTTTGCCAGAGACCGTCTAGGTAAGTACCACCACAGCTCCTATCCCTACCACCAAAAGGGTGTTGTATGCTAGAGAAATTACTGGGATAACGGGACTTAACACCTTATGTCTCAAGGCGACGAGCGCAATGTGGTGCTGTGTATACCATCTTAACCAGCGTCACATTGTTATGGGCAAGCTTATCATTTACCATTACGTGAAACGCCTTGCTCGTCTCGTCGCCTAGTCCAATAAAATTATTGTATTATAATAAATATAAATACTAATTACTTTAACTTATTAATGTTATGCCATTTATAATCGACGTTTAAAGTCGTTTGTTATCTATTAAAGTTTAAGTATTTTGTCTATATTAAAAAGAATGAATGCATCATGAAAAAAGAGTGGATGTCTAAAGTTATTTGGCGATTTCTATATTTTGGAAGTTCATATAAGTTTTCCGTTTTATTCTTTGCTATACTCAGAACTGTAAGTTGGACAACGTTATATTGAAATAATGGCACTTAAAGACAGTGTATAATGAGATTCGAAAAGTTTAGTCCGCGTCCAGTATTGTTGATCGAAGGCATTTAGCGTTTTAAACAAATAGCATTTTAAAACATGTAACATTGAGTTATAAACAATTTTTTTTGTGTGATTACAGAACAAATGTAGTGCATTGTGTGAGAAACAATATTTTTTGTTACAGTATTACATCAGTTTGTCAGTGAGTTTGGTGCATCTGAATGCGTGCTTGACTTATTTAGATTCACTCATTATCTTTCTCTTTCGTCAAACTTTTAACTATTTTCTTTCTTGATAACATTTAAAATAATGAGCGTATCTAAATAATACGTCAGATAGTTAGTGCGTGTTTTGCAGTATTCATTTCCCATGTATTATTATTAAGACATTAATTTGTCAATCACAAATAAATTATTGGTTTTATTAAATATTGCCACATCAAACTTTTTAAAAACTAAAAATGAATTGTCTATGGAACACAGACATTGTGAACTATTCACTTACAACTTCTGTACTTAAATATAAGGTTTAACGCTGGAACAGAAATTCACTTAATATGTATTTAACTAGCCACAAAAAAGAGGTTCACAATTCTTTCTATTTTATGAAAGATTTCTCAAAACTATCTTACAGAGACTTATAGGATCCAAATTGGGTTTTTAAGAATATTCATCAAAAAATCTAGCATTTAGTCAGATAAATACAAGAGAGACTAATTCTGTAACTGTTATTTATGTTAAAACTTTGTTTTGTTTCAAGTTTCTACTTATCATCTATTTTTTTGTGATAAAAGTGTTACCTAGCCGTTTTCTCAAAACAAGCTTTATTATCGAAACATATTGCTATTTTATTCTCAACATTTTTGATTTTATATATTTAGATATATTTTTATGTTTATCCTAGGCTTTGGATAATGGTGTAATGTTTTATATGTCTGCAGGTTTATTTTGTAAGTTGATTAATAAATTATTAGTAAATTACCTTTGTCTCGAGGGGACATAGTAATTAATACTATTGTACGATCGTTGCAGGTTAGACAGCCGCAGGTAACCGAAGCGCCGCAAACGGAGGTCACCGTCCAATGAAACAATGTAATTAACAGGACATTTGATTAGATAAGTTATTAATAAAAGATGATTAAACAGAAATGAAAAACCACATTAATTTATAAATTTTCCTGTGAAAACTGTTTGAAGTTGCTGAAAAGTTCCAATAAATTTTATGCTAACGGAATTAAAATCAACTCGAAAGCAAAGAAAAACTTCCGCAAAAGGATAAGAGAAAAAGTAATAGATATATCTAATTAATCTTTATTAAGTATATTTTCTTAACATATTTATACATTAAGTATATATACTAAGTATGTTTTAAACAATAAAAACTTAATGCACAAATGATAAAACATTTGAGGGCAGTTAAATATTGAAAATTTACTAAATGAAATTAATTATTACGTATATTTGTCATTTACTGCCAAATTCTGCAGTTGCAGTAATATACTGTATGTAGTATTAGTATGTAATTCTCTATGATATAAAATGTATAATAGATATAAAAAATACTAAATAAAAATAATTGTACTTCCACTATATAGACAGATAATTTTTAATTCTTCATAAAGAAACACCTTACCTCACTTCATCATCCGCCATTGTGTTTGTGTTGTATTAGGTGTCCTGAAACAAGAATAAGTTAATTTAATGACCAAGGATTTAAAATTCAAGAATTTCCTTAAATCTAAATTGCTTAGATAAAAAATTATGAAAGTGTAAAGCTATAGAAAACCTAAAATATTTTATTATTTTTCAAGGTCAAATCAAAGTAAATTACTATTTACATTAGTAAGAATGTTTTATACAATGAACTAGAAAAGAAATAAACATTTATTTAATAGATGTAATAAAAAGTAATAAATAAAGTTAAATTAATATGATTGAGTATAACCAATTCAGTTTCGAGGATACATAAAAATTTACGTATTTGGCGAACATCTAGAACATGGGGGGGATACATGAAACGTTTGGCTGCAGTCCAACGCTCTATCTGCGTGTGAAATAACCGACATTTGATACCGCGAATGCGGTATTATTTCCTCAAGCAATTTTTCCAAAGTTTTCTCATTGCAATTTTTGTTCGCTGTAAAAAGTTTTGAAAAATTCACAAGAATTTTATAAATATTAAATTAAAAGAAATAATTAGAATAATGTACTGTATTTCTAAACATCGGGTAAGTTCGGCAGAGTTCGTTGAAATTCGTGGAGCGCTCGCGACTGAAATAGTTTGGCTCTCGCAGCTTGTATCCAAATTTGGTTGCACGAACGGACTGCTTCGGTTACATAGTCTTCAGGTATGACGCAAGCTGTTCAGGTTTATTGCTGAATTATTTTCACTGATTTTACGTTATTTATTAAAAATTGCTTATTTAAGCATATTAATATATATATAAACAACTTAACAAAGATTCCTAATTAATCTAATTTAAATAATTCCTTTTTTTTATATTAGTAAAACCATTTAACAAAATTCACAAGGAAACGTACATATTTATTACACTCAAATGAAGACGTTTAGTTATACAGAAAGCAGAGGAATTCATATTTTAGGAAGTAAAAACCTAGACAGTCTGAAATTTTTTAGCAGGTACCGTTTCTATTTCACTGATATGTGAAGGTAATAAGCGACTAAGATAACGTATTGAACATCCCACGTGATCAGATGGTCGCGGTGTTCCCTTGCACGGGTGCAGCACTTCACTGAACATTCAATCACTTGGCGTTTTTTTTACTTTTTTTTAAAGTTAGTAGAAATATATGTCACCACTCACCTACGGCAAGGAAAAGAGGATGGCCCTACAAGATGGTTCAGCCAACACGAGCCACAGTTGCTGACTGGCGCTGGGCGGGCGGCAAGGTGCGGCGGGAAACGCGTGGGTGTCGCGCCCCGCTCCCGCAACCCCTCACCAGTTGTGGTGCTGCGCCCGCGCACGCCCCGGCCTATCGCCGCGAACTCTCCCGCTTCCCGCGCAGACATTTTTAGAGCAGTGTCGTTTTGACACCAACACCGAAATAACACGACATCCAAGCTCCAGTTTTGAATTCAATACCTCGTAAACTTCAGGTTCGCGCATGCCATGTGCGCCCTGTATACGTCATTATAATACAAACCCAACGATACTATAGTTTTTAAATTTTTTTTTGCATATAATATAACACTATCAACGTGCCGTAGACTATATATTTCTCCATTTTTGATTTCGTTAAACTTTATATTTAGTATGATCTTAAATTACAGAATTAAAATATTTTATGGAATTTAAATTCTATGGAAATTACCTACAAACTAGTAACTAAAAATTGGCAAAGAGTGTGCAATATAAAAAAATCTAAATTATTTAATTTTTGTTCTAATTTCATAGACATTTTTATCTAATATTAAAGACGTCTTTAAAAAGTTAATTATTTTAATGTTATTAACGGACACTGAAGTTTCATCTATTTGTGAACAGATTAATGTATATTGTATTTATGTGAAAAAAAGAGAAGAAATTCTATGAAATTTATTACAAAATTAACGTGTACGGAAAAGCAAGTAATTAAAGTTAAACACTCTGCGTTCTGTACGATAGATACAATACGCTATCGAGTTAACAAATACTTAACCCCGTACACACCAAAGTAACCGATTGCAAATAGATCCCGTACTATCATGTCAACGGTACGAGAAACGAAATCGGTTTAGTTAACACTTCGACTAACAAAGAGAATACCGCATGAGATTAGAAACGAAAACCAAACAACAGCGTGATTGTTGCGCCCCGGGGTCCGTATCAGCTGATCCAGCAGTTATCTGCGCTGAGCTCGTATTACAGTCACGTAAAGCACCGTTAAACTTGAGATTGGGAAAATTGAGCAAATCTCATATGCATTTACACATCTGCTATTCAGCTTCGATAAACTTAATTATATTGCCGGTGGCTATCTCCGCAATACACGCTGTTTGAATTGGGACAGCGCTCGCTCCTTATTTGAACAGTTAATTTATACGACATCGGAACTAAAACAAACCAAACGTTTAAATTATTTAATGTACTTTGACAATAATTTAAAGCAATTTAATTTGAATATTAATGTTTTGGAATCTCGAAATTATGATAAATTCTTTCGCATAAATGCACAAAACCATGTAATTTTGGTCTACTAATCAATTTTCAATGTTTAACTATTTTCTATACGTAATTTTAATTATCCATCCTTAATTAACCAACAGTAAGTTATAACAAATTATCATATTTATCAGAGACCGCAAGAGTAGTTCATTACTCGTTGCGAATTTCTTATCATTCTTTTTTAATAATCCACATGACATTTTAAAAACTCTGCTAGCTCGGTATCACTCTCTTGGTGAGAGAAAGCTCTAAGTACAGCAGTGAAAATTTTTAATGGATTATTTCTCTATTTCTAACAATGAATAGTATGATTTCGTTAATACACTCAACATTTAGAATAAACACAAATAAATAATTTTTACTATAGTTAATTCCTACGTTTCTGTTAATATTATATGTAAAATAAAGTTATTTCTAAATATTATTTAAAGGCACAAGATCAGCAAATTTCAAATCCAAACTATTCGCTAACTTAATGTATACTTAAGTTAAAAGGTAGGTTTTGTGTCCACGTGGTTTTATTAAAAATTTTAAAAAGTTACGAAAAGTTTCAACGTCTCTGGGCGGTCTGCGTAGGAACCACCAAAGTAGATTTATTTTTACACTGACGTTTGGCTTATGGCCGCCTGTTTCAGTAACAACAGTTGCAATGTGGTGATGTCATCTAAAGAATTTTCTTTTAAACTTTACATTTTTCAAAAAGATTTAACAGTAAATTTCTTTTCGAAAGAAATGAACTTACACAAGGAACTAAAATCTACAAGCTTACAAACAGTTTCCTAGTGACAGAAATTCATGTACTTCTATATAAACAAAATGTTTTGTGTATGTTGTGTAAAAACTTGATACATTATAAATATCTGTACTTTTATACGTAAATATTTAATCTTACTAAAGTACTTTGATGATATAATTATAAAGCATTTTACTATTATTGTTAGTGTTTTCATATAACTTAATAACTACAACTTGTGAGGTAAATAATAAAAAAAAATATAAATTAAACATCATATTGCAAGAATGCTTTATGGGATCTTTAGGTATAATTAGTCCGGAATATGGAGCATGGTTAAAAATAGTCTCGACGGCTACAAGAACGATTTTCCCTTAATAAACCCCAATACTGTTAGGTACAACTATACATTAATGATGTTTATTCTCTGCTGATTCTAGTATTCCATAAATATAAATAAATACTTTATTTATTATTATTTTAATTCCTAAAACTTAAAGATATTTAACCCTATCTAAAATATAATTTCCATATCGATGGTTTTCAAATCCTTGTTTAACTCAAATAAAAACAGAGTGGTGATCGCAATTGCCTGCAGTATTGCACGTCGGTGATACATGAGGACAATAGGCGCTTCAGGTAGTAGTGTGTCAATTTAGTTTTGTTACTGTACAAAGAACGCTGTAGCAAGAGGAACAGTTAATAATGACACAAACCATTTCAGGTATAAAGTAATGAGAACAACGTATGCATCGCAGTGAAGACAAAGAAGCACCATGATGTTATAAACAGAGCTTTTCATTTACCAACAACTCTGCGCCCTTTCTCATACTATGTTTTGTAAAAAGAAACTATATTAACACCTAAAAAATTTTAATATCTATTTAAGATATTGTAACGAATTACTGCTGAAACACTGCAGCACTGTCCGGCGTGGGCCGAGGAGCGCGCTGCACTTTCTGCGGCCATAGGGGGGGACCTCTCGTTGCCGGCGGTGATCGCTGCGATGGTTCACGGGAGGCGGGAGTGGGAGGCGGCTTTTTTGAGGCTTTTGCCGAGGCTGTCCTCACCAAGAAGAAAGTGGCGGAGAGGGAGAGGAAGCGCGCCCCCGGCGCGCCCCTCATGCGCCGCGCGCGGGGTGCATGTCGTGCGCCTCGTCAACAGTTGCGCCCTCCTTCGCCTGATTCCGGAGCTGCCGCCGTGGACTGTTGATCTGGGCCATTTCCGGCAACAGCAGGTATGCTCGGACTACGGTTGGGGCTAGAACCCGTGTCCGAGCGGGTTCCGATCCCGCATACGTGTTCGTGCGGGATC
>DWLS01000406.1:0-31261 GCA_018246255.1 Pachliopta kotzebuea | reverse complement strand
TAAGTTAACAAGATGCATTCATGTACAGCTACGAAATGAATATTCTGCTTTGTAAACCCCTGCAATAAAAAGATGTTATAAGCATCTGCTTTCCTTACCACCGAATAAGGTCCATACTGTATTATCCTAAGGTTGGTACTATAAATTGTAAAGATATAAATACCTAGAGATAAATGTATAAATAATGGTTACAACTAGAGAACTTCCAGTATTGATTATTGTAACTCAACAGCTGATTATTACCAGAATAATAATACCTAGTACATACCTTCTTACTAAATGTAACTGAACTTTTTACTCCTTTTGTTATTATTGTTTAGTAAACCGGTAAACGCTTATGACTTGTCCCGCTCCAAAGGCTCGTCAACTAAGCAGTGGGTGGGTGGGCGGCGAGGGGGGCTACATTTTCCTGTTTGAAGGCACACGTCGCAAAGGGAAATCCTGTACAGGACAGAGCTCTAAAATTGCCCGCTTGTGATAGAGGTACGCAGATATCTGCCTATCGTAGTAGGTACTGTATGCAAATAAATGTATATCCCTGTTGTTATAACCCCATATACATTACAAAATTTCTCTTTTAACTCTTATATCAAACTATGACATCAGAACCAACGTACTTCATAATATCGATTACGGCGAAATTAAAATCTATCGCAGGTTGTCATTAAAACTGGATTTTAGAACAAAGATGATTAAACCCTAAAGTCAATCTAAGTAACAGACAAATTACTGCTCTTTTTAGTTTAAATAAACATGATTATTAAGAATTTTACTAGATGTTAAGTGACATGCTAACCAATATTAGGACATTAGATTGATATACACCGCACCCTATATTCTCGCCGGTGTAAAATACAAAATGTTAACTCTTGTAAATGTAATGATTTAATACCTATAAAATTCAAACGGAACGGAACAAAATAATATTTGTATACAACTTTTTAGCGACAAAAATAGCCGCTGCTTTGGAACCTGTTCATTATCAGCATGATGTCAAAAGAAAATGATGGTTAGAGAGTATGCATATATCGCGTATTCCTGACATTGTTGCTTTTAAGTATAGCAGCTCTAAACTTAATTCCTATTTACGACCTAAAGCCTGCATACAAAATCATCAAGGTAGTAAAGCACTTTACTTACTTTGAGGTCTTATTTTGCTACAGTAATAATAAATGTTTTTTTATAGTTTCCTTTTTTCTTACGATCTTTTGCATTTTAATGAAGTGATATTTTGTCTTAAATCTTCGTTTTATTTAAACATTAGGGTATATATAAAAATTTACATTTACGTGTTTTCTTTTACTTTTCCCTGGTTTTCCTGCACCGACACGTTTATTTTACAACTCAACTCTACGTTGGACTAATAAAGACAGCCATTTAACATTAAATTCACCTCATTTACAAAGATTGCGCTAAAAAGTTTTAAAATAAATATTATCTATATCAGCATATAAGTATTAAAAAATCTAATAATTGTGTTCGCGGGTTTAATCTCATCATTTGTATTACTCATTAATTATTATCGTAAACAATTTCCTCACAAATGGAACAGTATAGATAAAGTTTAATTTGAATGATGTTAACTATTTTCAATTATTTTATAAAGAAACTTATATGTATAAATGAAAAGTTTAAATAACAACAATATATGATTACTGTAAAATTGACCATTACTATAGCTCCATTTTAGATGGCACTTGATCATACTTTCTTACCTTTTACTCATACTACATAAAACATTTAACTATCTACTTTGTTATAGCGTGCACAAGATCTCGTTTCCGCATCTTGATAACTGTCAATAAATTTTTATGGCCATTTTTGATTTTCATGACTATTTATTTTACCTACTTATCATTCCCAGCCAGGGTAATATCTTCTCGCTTCAGTTAGAAGTATCCTGAGCTCAGAATAAAAATGACCCAATTTCAACTCTACAATTTCTGAATGAGGTAAAAATCGTCTAAAAAATATCTAGTAAAATAAGATTTTATCGATGGTGTGTTTCAATAGATATAATAATATATAATAAAATGATTACATAAATGCGAATAAGGTTTCTAACTTTCTAGGTAATTTCCGAAAAATTCTACACTTGGATTTGTTTACTCTAGGCGCATAATAAAAAGAATAAAATAACTTTTACACATTCATGGAGTGAAGAAACGAAAATATTATTCACATTTATAGAGAAACTAGTTCTTAAGTTGTTTGTTATAATTAGTTTATAGTATAGTAACCGCGCAGAACCCATCGAGTTGGAGATCTTGGATAGGCCTATGTCAAGCAGTGGACGTTTATCGGACGCTGATGATGATATATAGTAATAATGTAAGAAAGTACTAACATGCGTATATCAAATAAAAGTTCTTAAAAACAAGAGAATAGAATAAACAAACAGACGGGTATGAGGTAATTTTATTTTTTCTGTAGACGGTACCCGGGAAGTAGAAACCGAGCGGCCACACGTCCCCCATCTATAGTAACGGTTACCCTCTGATTGCGAACGCAGGCTGCGGTGTTTACCTTTACTTTTAACCTCACGAAGAAGCCTTTCACCGCGAACTCTCCGTGCAAAGATGAGATTTTACGATCTTGATTACTTGAGAGTACGTCGCAGATTAAAATGCAACGGCACACATATATCCTAGCCTGAAGAAAGACACTTTATGTAAGTAAACGCCGAGCTTACAGGGTCTGGTTTTTAATGAAAACAACGTAGACTACATCATTCTTTCTCTCAATTTCTATTACAGCCTAATCATTTTTTTTATTCTGAAACTTTTACTGTCTCACTTACTAACATTTTATTTTATTTAGCGAAGGCAAAGCTTACTTGTTTCGCGAGAGAAAACATTTAATAGTCTCCATTTGAAACAATTTCAGTTGATATTATTTTTAAAACAAAAAACCAGTAAAGATTCTACTTAAAATATTTAGAATTTAGTAGTAGTAATTGTAAACATATTAAGGCTTACATCGTAGCTTGCTCGTTAAAAGGACTATAAAATTAAGAGACCATCAACAATAGATTCCTGGTCCCATCAACGTCAAACAAACCTAACATCTTTTGTGAACGCTCTGGGAAAGTCGCACCCTGACAACCCTTTCGTTTTTTTTCTATAGAACTCATTTGAACATCTCGATGCATCCCCTGCCCGATGCACCTTGTTGCAAATTAAGTATTCAAACATAACAAAAAAAAAACTGTGACCCCAAAGAATCGTGGGTAAAAAAGTTTTATCTTTTTTTATTATGCCATATTGAAATGAGACACCGGGTCCGCATATAAAATTGGTCTTTTTATGCACGGTGAAAGGGTTAGACACGTTGGATGGGTGCATTGAATCATTTTTTTTTCTAATTTCCGATTGTGGAACTTTAACCCTTTGCTACTGTGGTTCGCAACGGTCCGTTATTTCCGTGTTAAAGTTGAACGAGATTTGGGTATATGATCACACAAATAAATACTAAATAACATTAAACGCTTTTTGGTATGTAATAAAATCTTAAGGATATTGATAGATTGTAATCTATGTGTACATAGTTCACACATCAATTCTGATTATTAATAATAATAAGAATTACATTATTTACTGTAAAAAATAACTGCCAAAAGTTACTTTTTTGTCTGTACATCAGTACTTATGATAACGCCAATATCAATTGGCGTTATTACATATATGTATATATATATATATATATACAAATGTAGAAAGTCTTATAGTATTTTAATGTATATTTAAATGTCTGTGCTGTAAATAATAACTGGAATGAAGATATGTCTATAAATAATATTATTATGCAAAATGCTCCGATTTTAATTGATAATAGACATTTTAATGGAACATTCCCAGGGCCCCATTGTAATTCCACACAAAGTACAGACAAAGGCCCGGGAGATAGTATCAACAATTTCACACTTGGTACCTCGGCTGAGTATTTTTTTCAATTCGCCAGAAGTGCTTTATTTGCGCCGATAATATCACCCGCGATACGACGTCACGTCCTCATTGTAGACGAGAGCCCATTGACTTCTGTACGTTCATTTAAAAAAAAAAGTGGCCTTTGTGTCTAGGTGTCTACGTGGATGATTTCTCGATACACTTGCATTTTGTTCAAGATTTAAAAAAACTTACTGATTGACAAGTTTGTTATTTTTAAACTACAGATATTACTATCGTTTATCTGATGTAGTCTTTACATATACAGCATGTTCTTAGATGACTTTATTGGATTATAGGTTAATGTTTGAAGTACCTAGATAAAATTAAAATTACGTTAATAAATATAGATGTCCTTTCCGATCTTAGACCTTGCCCTGCAATGCATTCTTCATCCTCAAATTTACTAACAGTTATAAAGTAAATACGCTACACAGTCGCCTAGTAGTAAGAAAGTCTAGTAAAGCCTTCTTCATCAAAAACACATACATGCCACGTTTCAATGCTTTCGAAGATATATTTTCTCAAATAATATCTGCTATCCATTATCTGGTCACTATAAACCGTAATTCCTATTTACATAATTTCTTTTCCTTTTTACATGATTGTTTTACTTGAAAAATAATAACACGCAAAGAAAAGTTTAAAATAAGCTTAACAGATGTATTGAAATCTTTTAGAAAAAATAATTAAACTTTTTGCATGATATAATCGATTTTTGCAATCAGCTTTAACTTTCATTCCTTTATTACTAATGTCAGTCCATATTCTTCTCTTTGAAGAACTGACAGGAAAGTGGAAGCGATTATTTTTATTGTAATCGCAATTACTGCCTAAAATAAAATTAACTTAAAATAAAAGAAAGTCAACAATGTTATAATTTTTAATATATTAACGAATATCATCGTTATTCATTCTAAAGTTTGAAACCATAGAACTTATGGAATCTTCGCGAGCTTGTTTTACTACCGAGATAAACAATAAAGGTTTACGATTAACGATAAACTTCTCCAGCGTGATATAAAAAGTTGCAACAAAATAACATATTTATTAAGAATAAAAATGTATAACATAAAATTAATTTATAGGAAGTTAACAAATACGTAAAGCTGCTGGTTTCGGAACTAGACATTTTGTTTCTATTTCAAGAATATGTTAAAGAATCATTATAATCAGTGAAAAGTATAAACATTACTTAAAATAGAGTACATTTAAAAGTATATACTTTTGTCAACAAACAACATATTAGACAAATTAACAGTATTGCAACAACCCGCCGCGAACAATGCGAAAACTAAATGGAACTCGCAACAACACATAAATCTCATCCTAACCCGACAAACGCGACATGTTTTCCAAACTTCGGTGTTGCCGTCACTCCCCCGGCATTGGCTGGACACGCTTCTATTTACTAGTAACCCTAACTGACCCCTAACCCTGCCTACCTAAATATGACCTTTAGGCCTGGCCCCTGGTCATTGTTAAAAGAATTAATCGGCTGGTATGCCATTGTAGTGGACACTGCCCACCCGTTATACGCGTCCGTTCCTCATTGTGTTCGAATTAAAAGTTTTTAAGTGTTCCCCCCTCGGCTGTTGAGGGTTGAAGCGGTTACCGGTTTGCGAATTCCCTACAATCAAAGCGAAGTTGTCAATACGCCATTCCGTACCATGTAGTGCAAAATTCTAACAATATATGTATTTCCGTTTACTATTTTACGACCTTGTAAAGAAGAAGAGAAAAATTCAATTTTTTCTTTTACTTCTGATTTAAATATATCCTAAACTGTCAAACCTTGGTTTGGTTAAAATAATTAATCACATTAAAAGTATTAAGCTAATCTTTTATGTATGAAATAAGACATTTCTTCTTATCTATTAATGAGATAAAGTAACAGAAAATTATAAATTTTTTATTTTATTTTTAATTTTATGAAAAGGTTTCATTCTTGTTGATTTTGGCAATACATTTTCTCACAGAAAAGTCGCCAGTACTAGGCTTTATATCTACAGCAATTTATTAAAGTCTATCCAGCAAATAAGAAGAATATCACGAATAAACAGACATTATTAGTAAAACAAATCACAAACCTAAATATCAAGTCTTTTATTTGTATTACAAATATATGTATCTAGAATGTATGATTAATGAACACTAGTAAATATAGCATAATTTATATGAATCGTATTATTATTAGTGAAGCGCATTATAACGAGTTATGCCTTCGCGTAACTGTTTTGCATAGAGCTCACACCCTCTGTAAATGCTTTTGTTATTATTAGATACAATTTATTGTACCGGAAGTGTGGCCCTTCGTAATTTGCATTAAAATACCAGCACACATGCATAACGTTGCATTATACGAAGCTTTGGTTCTACTGTGTGTATCTAAACTATAGCAAACTGGATTTAGGAAGTGCATGCATTATAAATTCACAAAGCGCCTTCGGTTTCCAATGCAGAGCAGTTTTACTAAATAATTAATTTTCGAATAATTATACAATATATATATTACCACACATTAAATTCACTCTTAACGACTATGGCATCACTACACAATAGGCAAATCCAATTTTATTTGGTCACATAATGAATTCATCTTAGTAATTAAATAAAAAGGACCTTCTATTCTATTAAATATTTTAGAGAGAAAAAATTTAAAATACTGACGCGAAAACCTGTTTTGGATCTGTCATGTAAATTATCACCTGAAACGTTACCTTTTTATCTTAATTGCAGGTTATAGTTACGTTAATACTTTTCGCGAATATATATGACAGTTCTATTTTTATATTATGCGCGATTTTCCACGGGTCAGAGTTTTATTAATAATATGCTTAAATACATATATGAGTTTGATTACAAACTAGGTTCATTAAGCTTTTTAAAAACCATCTTTTTTTGTGTGACTAACATAATAAAATTATGAAAGGAACAACTTTTGTACATAATTTATTTTCCCAGTTCTATGTGCAATGTATAAATCGGTATGAATTTATTAACATACTTTCGATTTTATATGATTATTTGAATAATGTAGTACTTACCCGTAAATATTGTTAATCCTAGCTCTGTTTCTATTTCCTTGTATAATTACAGTTAAAATGCTAGCAAAGTATTTTTTACAAAATAAGGCTTTCGTTCTCTTCATTTTTTGTTAATTCAGCAAAGACATTCCTTAAATAGTTGTATAAATAAATACATAAAATGTACATGGAGCCTTCTTATCGAGGATTTGTGTTTCATTCAACCTAAACCCTGTCAGTCAAACTGCCATAGAACGGATCAGTAGGAAAGGTGTGCGATATCGCTTATGCAAATTTCCTCTTATAATTCAAGCCATTTTCGACATTATCATTTCATGACAAAGACTATTATGGTGTGAATTGTAAAGGAATAAAAATAATATTTGCATTATACAATTCCTCACAGGAATATAGCAGTAACGGCCATTAACTTAATGTTACATTTCCCATATCAATTTGATTCGACATAAGTTCTTTTAATGAGACCTGTGATCTAATTTGCATGGAGCATTGTTAAGGGAAGTTTTACTTTTTAAATGGCCACAAAAGATTTTTTTTAATAAACAACATTGCGAATGCGCGCCAAGTTGCGTTTCGGAACATCTGCCACGTAGACCCTTTGGGTCCGCATGTGCCCAAAATTTGAATATTGCAAATGTATCACTTTGCATTTCCCACCTGAATAATTCCGTCTTCATTATCGGCTATTATTGTTATCTTCCTGCTCTAGACTGGGATTCAGTAGACTTCTAACTCGTAACGTAAGACTTGAAACTTAAGATGCTGAAATGAAAAAAATATATAGATTTTTATTTTTCTCTTAACTCGAAAATTTACTTATTTATTTTTTATTTATTTAAACTTCATTTATACATCTAAATTAGGGTCCAATAGAGGCGGACTTAATGCTTATGAGTATTCTCTACCAGTCCACCTAAGAGGTGAGAGATGTTGTGGAAGGTGAAATGTGAAAGCTAGATTTAAAGCATAAAAAAATTGTGATGTGTACTTATACTTACTTATATATAAATATACATAAATTTAAAAATGAAAATTATCTCGCGTTGCTAGTTTGAATACTGAAAAGGTTTATTCTATTAGAAACTAAAAAGAGCGGGATATTCGGGCTGAACTGTGACGGTAGGTAAGATATAAACTGGACCACATGATGCTTGTCGCCTTGAGATATTAGTTGACATTTCTTGTTACCTCAGTAAGTTTATTAACTACAATAACCTATAAAGCGACACAGTAATATGTAATCATGACTGTTCCACCGTTTAGCAGAACAGATAAGCACTAAGATGGTACCTACCTAATTGGTGACCGACAACAGAGACTAGTTCTTAATATTGCTTTAAAGACCTCATAATTTTATATTACATTTTTTTAGTCCGCTTACTGTCATAAGAATTCAAAATTTTTATGTTAATATTTCACTTTATTTGACGTAAAAGTGTATTACATTGTGCTTGATATTGTCTATGACTATAATAAATCTTTAAATTCATTAAACCGATTAACGTTATCATCAATCATAAACGAGTTTTATAGTATAACCTTTATTAAGGTTTGTTTTCAACAGCTATGGCATATTAGACTTTAACCATTTTTTAAAAAGATAGTTGATTTAGATCAAAAGTCATCCGAAGCTAAACATATCTTGGTAAAAATCTATTTATTTACTAATAGTATTATTTCGTAAATAAATTATTTTTCTTAAAAAAACGTGGTAAAGTTTAGTTTATCTTTCATAACTTTATAACTATTTTGTATTTTTTTTATTTAAGAGTATTGCGAACAATAAAAAAAACTAGATGTAGAAATCACCTTTGACTTAGTAACTGGGCCAATAAATCAATTTTTATATCAAATTTCCGTTATTCTCGACGCGTGCTGTAATTATTAACAAATTCAATAATTCGTTAACATCACAGGTCATTACGGACAATGTCATTCTTTATACAGAACCAGAATTGCCAGCGCACGCTTCGTTCCCCTTATTTTACATGTAGTTTATGGAGGAATATTGCGAATTATAAAAAGGCGCGTGGTCAAACCCGTTCGTTTCGCAAATGAACCAGAAATACTGGTTCTCGATAAAAAAAAGCCGCATGCTTTATTTTGCGCGAATTTGCTAAACATAATGATTTTGCATGTCGACTATTGTTCCGCACATTCGCCTAAAATTCATGGTGTTTGATTATAAATAAATATTTTGTTATAACTCCCAACCAAGATTAGGCAGATGGTTATGATTTATGTTTTATTAAAGCTATTATAATTTAGGTAATGGAGTTCATTGACGTATATATATTTACTAGTATTCTTTTGACAACTGTTTGATTGGACCAAATTAAATAAAACCAGTAAAACAATGGTTTTACAAAAGATTATGTAAAACGTGTGAGATGAAGTTACTGCTTCATACTTAGAAAAAGCACTTTTTTCAAATGACTTCAATAGAATTTGATGGTCAAATTGAATCAACTTAATCACTTTTAATTATAACTCTCCTTATTAGGAGACAACATCTTCTCATTTACATACGTATTACAGACGTACAACAATCGCAAAAAAATAACTACTATAAATATCAATTTTACAGTATTTACAAAGGCATATATTTGACGGTATATTTTTTTCTGTCTTAAACATACAAATAGTATGGGTTAAATGAATACCTTAAATCAAATGGAACTTTTTTTACTTTTTGTTTTGTATTTTTAGACATTTTAAAAACGGTATTTATTAGAAGAAAAAGGTTAACAACAAATAACTTTTTATGACTAAGATACAATTTTTTTAAATGCCTGTTTTTACAGAGTTACATTTCATTGAGACAATAAGTTGGAGTAATTGTTAATAACTTCTAATGCATAATTAAATACAAAGTTTATTTATGAAACAGATTATATAACGATTTACAACAATCAATTTAAAAAATTATAATATATATGTGTTACAGTTAAATTTAGATTTAATGCAAAAGTGATGAAAATACACAAATTATTTTGACAAAAATTTGCTTAGAAGACGGACGGGACCCAACGTCATGGTACGCATACGCCCAAATATTAAAGAACGTAATGCTCAGGTTGGCGCCAAAATTCGGCCTTAATCTGTAGCGCGCACCGCCTCACGTACGCGCCCCGCCCCACACATGCCGGCCAATCGCACGCCGCCGAACACCCTCGCGCAACACGCATATCGATCTGCCGAGTGCGGACACCGCTCGAACAGTTTACGTTTCGACATATCACAAGCCAAACACCGCTAAACAATAACACATGTGGATAATCCAACACAATTTCAACTCTATTCCTTTATATTAAAGTACACTATCCCCCGCAGCAAAAAACTGTAACCAGTTTGCCCAGAAATTAATATATGCTATTTACTCATCGCTTTAAAATATGAACTTGGAAATCAGATCCATTAAAACTTACCAATAATATCTACTAAAATATTATGCTCGGTGTACCAATTTTTCAATGACAAGAAATTAATGGAAGAAATAATTACTAACCTATTTAATATCCGCTAAGCAAAAACGTCTATTAGAGTAATTAATTACATTATCACCCACTAACATTTTCATGAAATAAATCTTTGTAAACAATTATTTATTACACTAATATTAATGCCATCTGGTGTTTGTTATTAAACTAGCATAAAAGTAATGTACACAAAATTTAAAAGCACATGTTGAGTTTACGCAAACCCCATCTAGAGAAGAACATTGCTATTACTGTAATCTAATATAAAGAAAATTGATCTGGACTTAACTGTTTTCAATAGGTCGAAACAGATGTCATAAAAAATACTTCTATGAAAACCTTAAGGCGAACAATAAAACCATTATTAAGCAGCCCACAGTTTCAAACATTATATTAGTTTATTGAATCTCTAAATCTAGTCATGTAACACTCATAGATAGATTTGTAAGGAGAAATAATTCCAAAAAATATGAAATACTGATTTATAATGATAATTAAAAGGACGGAACAACTTAAATAAAATAGACAAGACATTAGCCGTATTAAAATGTATAAATGTTACGACATTCATTTTGATGTAGTTTTTCATAACAGCAATCTCTGAAAATTCTCAAAGTACAAAACAATAAAATCACAAACAAAATATACTTAAACTGTTCAAGCACCTAATTATCAAAAATATTTATCACATCATTGTGAAAATTGATAGTATGTACATTAATTGAAGTCTTTTAAACTTCAGACACGAATAAAACAATGCTTTTATTATTTATACATCGACAATCACTTTTATTTTCAATTGTTTGTTATTAAAGGCGTAATGAGCCCTTTTCTGAGATGAACTGATCAGAAACTCAGATGTTGAGTTTTATTCATCATCTTACTTGTATAATAATACAGAAGGCATGATCTAAGACACTAGAGTTATATGTATTAACATATTAAGGCCTACTAGTAACATAAAAAAAAGAACTGTGCAATTAGTGACAATAATCATAATTACATATTGATCTGTTTTTGCATTCTTTTCAATAATGTTAAACATTTTTATTACAAAAAATACAGATATATTTTAGTTGGTTAAATATTATTAGCAGTGTAAAAATAATACAGGCAAATATAGACAATAACATAAAATTAATTATATATAAGAAACATTACATGTAATATCATCTCTTTAACATTGTGGACTTTTAGCCCAATCACAAAAGTAGTGTGACCTTTTTAAAAATATGCTTAAATAAATAAAAAAATACTGTGTAGCATATAAATTCAATTATGCAGAGTTAGAATTCAAATGTGCATCTCGTGATGGCTCATTTAATACTAGAGGTATGTTACCACCACCATTCTTTGGCACCCAACCAGCAGATTCTTCTTCGATTTTCTTTTTCTCTTCTTTGACTCTTTCATACTCATCTATTTCAATTTGATATTTTGGTGTGGTAATACCAAAGAAATTTGCTAAAGATTCCCCCGCATAATCCACTACATTTAATACTTTGGATCCAGACTTTTTCGCATAATGGGAAAACCATGGGCCCCATTGTAATGTGCTCTAGAACAAAAAGTAACAATCATTTTAGATGAAATTTTTTAAAGTAAAGAGCGAAAAAGAAATATTTATATTTAATAATTATGTTTCTAATTATAAAACATTTTTTGGTTACAAATTATTGCGTGTTTCTCTATTATTTATAACTCATAATGTTTGGTATATGAATACAAATTAGGCAATAATTCTAGTCCTTTTTACCGAATTACTAAGAGCACTTGAACTGTTTGTGGTTATTTTAAAGACTGTCCTCATCAAACTTGATCAATTTGTATTATAATTTAAGGTAAGTGGAAAAACTAATATCAATAACAGAAAAATAACATTTATCACAAAATTATAGATTTACACATGTAAAAAATTATTCTTCTAGAGCCCAAATAGGATAACAATTTAATTTAAGTGTTTAATTACTCACCGGATCAATATTATTATCATGTTTAGGTATATTTTCTAATTCATCAACGTTTACTTGTTCAATTTCTTCTTCCACTCCATCGCTGAAATGTATGACTCTAATAGGACGATTTATTGTCACATTTACTTGTGCTGATGTTTTACCTTCTTCGTTTTCCATGCTTAAAGCAATTAATTAGTATTAATGGTACACCTTAATTGTAATCACTAATTTATAGGTTGACGTTTATTCATCGCATTATTGTATTACGCTATTTTTAAAGTCTTTGTTTGTGTACTTACTGTCAAACCGATTGTATACCAATAATCAGAGAAAACTTATTCCGAACCAAGTTTTGAAACTAGGTACATATTAACTTCTAAGTATGCATACTTGGTGGCTAAACTAAAATCTTTCAAGTATTTACTATAACAGCATACGTTTTCATACTATTTCACAAAATACGGCATTTTGTGAAAGATATTTATTTACCTACATATTTAAGTACGTTTTCACTATTATCGTTGAAATTTCTCCAAAACAATGCAAGGTAATTTAAATTTAACTAATATTTCAATAAATATTGTCCAAATCAAAGTACTCGTTAATTTTATTTTAAATCATTAGCAGTTATTGAAAGATGTTTAAAACATTTTATTCCTTTTTTTCTGGTTATAGTATTTAAAAAAAGTTATGTGAGATGTCACGTGATAAGAGAACATAGTAACAGTTTGAAAATAGTAACATTGTCTTTCTTTCAAATAAATTAAAAAAAAATATATGATTATGCAAACTAAACCCTATATACGATTTTCTTTCGGAGCATTTTTATTTTATTTCCTTATGAATATATGCTTCATATATTTAAAAATTGGCGCCAACTGTAAGTAATTTTAATATTTACAAAATAACTATTAAAATTGAACCGCGCAAAATTAATGTTTCAAACTGAATAATTCTTTTTGCTTGCACAAATTATTTTGAATATGCAATTTAAATAATTAAAACCATCTAATTGGGAATACTCAGTTTTTACCTACGAGAATAGAATTAAGACTACTATTAATAACAATGAAATTGATATACTACGACTTTTTATTTTAAGGCTTTGAAATAGCAGATCATAAATAGTCAATATTAAAACTGTTATGATTGCAATAAACACGTAGCTCGTTGACAACAACTGATTTATTTTACTCCACCGACATCACACAATAATATTTAAAATACATGTACTCACAACAAATACTATGATAAAAATTTAGTTTTTGTTAATTTCAATATTTTTCTATACCTATTTTATGACATTGACACTTAGTATAACATTACTCAGTATGAAGTACAGAGAGTATATTACAAATTAAAAAATTGTTCTCAGAGCCCGCTACTTTGAAAATCAATAATGTATTTCTAATTTAAAACAATGATATGAACTATTATTTGTATTTAAATTTTAATAAAAGATTATGGAAGGATTCTGTAGAGCATGTTTGATTGAATATCATGAGCCCACAGATTTATTACAATATACTGAGAAAAACAGAAGATTATTTATTTACTCCACTTCTATACAGGTTGGTATTAATGGTATATTCTTCGAAAAGTAATAAAAATATACCGTTTTTATTAGAGCAAAAGATTTTGCTGATTTATCCCAACTTCAGTTAAAGTAATAAAATATATAAATCCGTAAATAACTATAAAATTTAATTTTCAAATTACGTCTTAACAGAATTTCCATTTTACTTTAATTAGTAGGTATTATTAATATATTATTTATTTATCTTTTTGGATGAGTTATATTTAACCTATTTGTTATCAAATTATTATTTGATGTGGTAAATAATGAATTTAGATTTTAATTAGTTCATTCTTTTATATTGGTTATACTGATTATTTATAATATCTGCCGTATATTTATTATGGGTACGTTCTAATAATTTAAATAAATTAATTTTATTTTAAAAATTCTTTAACAGCAATTAAGCAACATTTGTTAATTAAAAATGTATGTTTCTTACACACTTCTTACTTGATTGTAGGTGAAGCGTAATGATACCCTTACATTCCAGTTGTGCAAAGACTGCTATCTCAACATGAAAGTCAGTTGTAAATTTAAGAAAATGTGTAGAAATTCTGAAAAAAAACTGAGAAACTATCTGGCTTTCAAAGGTGCTGGTGAAAATGTTGACTTTGCCACTTTCTTGAAGAATAGTGATGATTCTTTATTTAGGTAATTATATTTATTATTTTTTAGCACAGATTTTTTAAGAACAGACAAAGGAAATATGAGGTTATTATATATCCAAACAAAATTAATTTAGGTAATGTATAGGTATAATATATGCTTGTTTATTTAAATACTTACAGAAAATTCAGTTTAACTGTCTTCATGTTATTATGTTCTAGTTGTTAGCAAATAGAATGTAATACCATCAAGACAGAGAACATAAGTTCAAGATGATTTTGCTGATAAAAATTAAACTATCAGTAGGTAGATCCTGGTTTACAATACAAATGTTATTTAAAACAATTGATTTGTAGATTTTCTTATGTGTTTATATATTGATCAGACGTAACTTGTATTATTCTCAGGCTACCAATGTCAGGAAATTCTCCAGGGATTAACAAAATAAAAGATGACGATAATGGTAACATATAATTTATTTTTATTTACATGTTGTGGTACAATGAATAACTTGAAATCAGTATGATTGAGAACTGGAAAGACATTGCTTACTATGTTTCTTCCTTGTTGGGTGTTCTATTGATGTAAAGAATGTAGAATATTGATTGTGTATGCCTCTGTTTTGTAAAATAATTCTTTATTGGTCTTTCTGCAATTATTGTAAACTTGGGTCTCAAATTGAATATATATAAATTTTGGACAACATTCAACTGCCTCCATGACATACTGGCAAAATGCTGGTCTTATCATTCCACATATTAGAGAGTTTTGTTAGCAATTAGGTTTTTTTCGAAATTGCCAATGTTGCTACCATTTTGTTACAGTAAATCTTTTGCTATACTAATAAGCTATGCTGTGCACAAACAGGCAGCATAGGAGAGTCACAAATCCTAGCGAGTATCTCTTTCTGAGTCTTTATTATTACATAAATGAGATGGACTTAATGTAATATTTAGCACCTCATGAATAAGAAAAATATAGAGATAATATTTTTATTTTTATTTAAAAAACTTTATTGCAACACCTTAAAATAGGGTACAATAGGCATACTTAATGCCTACAGGCATTCTCTGCCAGTCAACCTAGGAGGTGGGAGATGATGTAGTAGGTGAAGTGTGAAAGATATATTTAACCAGAATAATATCCTCATTATTAGACATAAACATAAACTTTATAACTTATATATACTATATAACTTGTAAGAATAAACTTCTGGTCTCTTTTTTTTAGAATCAACATGTACAAGTATACAAAACTTTATTAGTGATCTCATGGAGTCCGAGGAGATACCAACCGTAGAAGCTCGTATAATACGGGAGGTAATTGAAGAGGAAGCAGACATTTTAGATGACTCGTTAGATTCTCATTGGCTTGAAGATGAAGACTCTGTTGATAATGACTTTAAGCTTGATTTCAGGTAACACATTAACAATTATTCTTTAAAGAATCCTACAGTAACAATAATACAAAGTTTCATTAATGATCAAAAATTAAGATTTATTAATTTCTATACATTTGTGTCATTGTTAATTTTTTGTCATTAATTTATGTGGTTCACTTTGAAAGATGATATGTCGAGATTGCCAATATACAAGCAGGCATTTAAATTTTCTTTTCCTTGGATTCGGAGCTTTTCTTCCACAGAGAGCAAATCAAACTTATTTCTCCACAACATGCTCACCATGTACATTGAATGTATGGATCACAAATAATGCCAATTTAAGAGATATTTAAATGAGTAATGATTTTATCAGTTTTAGCCCTTTCATAACACCTCAGCATATTATGGAAGATCATTGTTACACACCAAAGAAATTAAGAGATGATTTATCATTAGAAAAATCTCTGATGTTGCGTAGTGAAAATAAGCTTCCAGTTGAAGCTCATCAACAATTTGTTGAACAGAATTTTGTTAACACAAAAGATTCAGAACAAAAGTGTACTATAGACAGAAACTTGGAAATGGCTTTACAAAATGAGAAAAATGAAAACTTCTACCTGCATGATCTACTTGTTACACCTCCATGTAAGGGATAACCGTTTTTCTTATAATTTAAGTGATGTTAACATTGATTTCATCCTGCTGTATACATAATCTTGTTGGTCCTTTAAGTGACATGTTTATTAAATCTTTATTGTAAACCTTGCAAATGGGTTACAAGGAGTAGACAGTCTTCTCTGTGTAAATGGCATTCTCTCAGAAAATCATGGAAGTGATATAAATGTTCTTAAAATATGTTTATATTTAATGTAATATAATAATTCTATATAATTGTTCTTAATTCATAATTTTATTTAAGATCTATCCTTGGTAGTCTTCACTATACTAAGCCTGAGGGAATTCTCATCTTTTTGAACCTTGATACATAAATGTATCCTTTTTATGACAAGATAAAAAAATTAAAAAAGTAAAATTTATGACAATATTTTATTTATTTTCAGTGAGCAAAAATGTATCAAGTCCACCAACTCCATTGATTACCAATATTTTATTTGGCGATAAATTAGACACTGATACTGATGGTATTTGTGTGCAAAAAGTAGACCAGAGCATTGAAAATGTCCAACCGTTACAGGAAAATAATAAAATTCTGCAAGAATTTTTTGCTGAAAACAACAAGGATACTGAATTCAAAGATGAGAAAATTATACAAGACTATGACTTTGCGGTTAAAGAAGAATTAAATAGAAAAAACGAAACCAATGAAGATAATAAAGATGACATTAAGATTAAAAATGAAGAAAAACCCGTAACGCAGATCGAAGCTAAATTCAATATAACAAACTTCTATTGTAAAATGTGTAATAAGCAGTTTAAGAACCTCTCTGCATTGAAAGTGCACTGTTCGAGGTTGCACAAGTTAAAAATTAATTACAAGAACCCATATGTACGAAAAATTAGAATATGTGACCACTGTGGAAAATCTTATTATCATTTAGCACAGTTTATTAAACACATTAAAAGTCACAGTGTAAGTATATTATTACTTTCTATAAATAAACATTTTAACTTCATTTTAGTTTTTATTAAAATTTTTACTTTACTGTTCCTTTTTATTTATATATTTGTCCAAGTTCAGGCCCCACTGAGCTTGAGCTTCTGGTATGGAACTTGTGGTAGTTTTCTGTTGTATATGATTTAGTAGATATTATTGCAGTCTTTATAACTGCTACCCAAACTGAAGTGTACAAACTTTACTAAGTTCCAGTTTGAAAAGTTGTATCTTGTGAAATATTTAGGGTAAACATATTTAAAATCTTATGTACCCGGGTAATTAGTATAAGGTGGGGCAGTATACTAGAGCTACGTTGATATGAGAAGGTATTACTTAACAAGTGAATGCCCAACTCGTTTTTTTGAAGAAAAACATCTTGTGAAAACTGTTTTGTTACAAGAGCAATAGTTTTCGTGGACATGTGGACACCCTCTTTTGTCGTTGACTCTCTTTATGAGTATAATATTTCCACTATTGAGACTTGCAGTCATAAATAACTTGCAATGTTAAAAGAGCTGTACACTAATGTTTATTCATTATTTTTTAGGTACCTGCCCATCGAAGTATATGCAAGTATTGTTCTTTGAAGTTTAGTTCCGAATCAAAACTAAGAATGCACATGACAACACACATTGGAAAATCCAGCTTAAATTCTGATAAAGAAAAAAAGGTAAAAAATCAAGCATTTTGTTTTGTGTCATTGTCTATAGAAATCGTGCAATAGCGCGATCTCTATATAACTAATTGTTCGAGTGAGAGGCTTATATTTAGCAGTGAACATCATCGTCAGCCTGAAGGTTCCATTGTTGTGAATCTATAGTCAGAAATGAAATAGGTTTTATGTTATACATAACAATAATTGACACGACTTCATAGCGATTCTACTGCGGCCAACTTACAACTTCAGAGTGGTAGCTATTCAGGCGGGTTCGTACCACTAGTCTTTAAAGTCCTGAACTATGTATCCCTGGAATTAAAACAGGAAACCTCCGTGTTACAAGCCATTTAAGTATAAAAATAGTACAGTAATGATAACCACTAATTAAAAGCTTAGGTGACCTTTAACAATTATTATTCTATTATAGAAATTTGTTTGCACAATATGTGGAGCTTGCAGTACCACAGCGACCAACTTGAAAACACACCTAAGGAGACATACGAAGAATTATACTATACACTGCAAAGAGTGCGGAAGAGGTTTTTACAGGAAATCAGATTTCACAACTCATTACAGGTATTTTTTTTATATGAAGCGTGTTGATTAGTCTACATAAAACATCATGCTAGTGTAGAATGTTCACATAGTCCTCTTAAGCTAACTTTCAATAGCTAATAATATTGCTAAGAAAGTGATAAATTTTATTTATACTGAAAGCTTTAATATTATATTAGGAAAAGTATGGAATAAATCGATATTTTCAAGTTTAGTCATTACTTTTTTGTGAAATCAATTTTATTATTACAATAAATTGTGATACACGCAAAATATTCATTTGTTGGTAAGTGAAATGCTCGCCTACAACAAGAGCCAGGAAGAACATCAAAAAAGTATGTTGCTTCTGGAACATCAAAGGGAACTTGAGGCACTGACGATCACTGAAGGGTTTTAGTTAGTGGAAGTCCCATATAATTTTCATAAGATATATATGAGAGCAATGATTATGATACGTCAAAATAAAAACTCAAAGTTATTTTTAGACATCACACTGGGGAGAAACCATTCAATTGCGAATATTGCAAACGAAGCTTCGCGCGTCGCGATGTTCTCAGCAGGCATATGAAATGTCACACTGGTATGTAACTACTACTACTATGTTACTAGATTTTTTGGTTGCCATAAACCATTTTTATTATTTCTGTATTAGAGGAGCAGACGTTCGTTTACTTGGCGGCATATGATATAGAATAGAATAGAAAATATTTATTTGCACACAAATTATGATAGACATTACCCCACATACAATAAAACAAAACAAATTAAATACTGGAAGAATAGAAGCTTGAATGTGTCGCGCCACACGCCAGTAACAATGTATACTAGTTATACATTGTTCTAGTCGTCTTAAGATACAAGATGTTATCATGTTATCCCTGTATTTTTACTAGTTGCAATACCATTTAAACGAAAATATAGTATACATATTACTGGTGACTGGTATCCGTCAACAGAGATTTATGTCCAATAATTAATATAATACAACTGATGAAATTATTATAGACGAGAAGCCATTCGAGTGCAAATTCTGCAACGTGCGATATGCGAAGATGAGTGAGCTGCGGATGCACCTGGACAAGGGCAAGCTGTGTTTACAGAAGCGAAGCCAACTGGAAATGGAAGAGAAACCCGTCAATGATACAATATCCGTCTTTTACGCAGCCGTTGTTGGCACCAATATATATTTAGACAATCTACAAGATCAATCTGCTGGAAATTAAGTCATGGTGACTCATAATTTTTTATAACTGTGATAATAGTAGATACAGGTTTAGTATATCATTACGTATTCGAGTTTGTGTTTCGTATTTAATAAATGGCAGAATAATGAGTTCAGTGGAAGGTGTTGTAGGAAAAAGTTAAATAGGCAACAGCATCTATTTGTATTGCCAAATATTTGTATTCAAATGTAACTGGGTTCGTTTGGAAGAGCACTTGGCCATCGCAATTTTTTTATTCGACTACGTCTCGCACGTCCTGAGGTGAGCGAGACGTTCACATGATAGCAAGTGCCATGCCTCCCTTTAGCAAAATAGCGTTAGTTAAGATGGTATACACAACATCACATTGTCGCTTGTCATCTTGAGATGTGTTGTCTCGTTACGCCGGTTATTTCACTAGCTGCAATAATTTTTAAACTGGAACACAGTAAAGTTTGCCCATTGCTGTTTGGCGGCTGAAAAAGGAGCTGCCGCCTACATGGTAGCCGTTATAGGAGAGACCTACCAAAAATCAAGATTAATATTTAAGAAATCTTACTTGATGTTTAAGATTTTTTTTTATCTTAGAAAGTGGAATAGGAATAAAGCTATCATAACAAGGTTTAAATGAAATAAAACGCTATTCAATAACACGATTATATTTCACAACTTTCAGCTAAGTATAAAAAAATACAGTGGGTTAAACAACAGGGTGCTTCAATATATTTGTTTAAAATGAAACATGAAATTTTTAATTATTGTTTTTACAACAAAATAAAACAACACAATCAAATCTGGGTAAACCAATTTCCCAGTAATTCCTAGTAGTTCATTTAAAATAATTCATACTAGTAAATAAACTATTACTAAATATACTTAATTTAATACCTTACAATAATCTCTAGTAAATGTAGCCTTTATATTATTAGGGCCATCATAAATTCCTAATAAATCACAGTAACTGTTATATCAGGAAAACTCATCCAAACATTGTTTCTAAACTGTACAGACCTTGGTTCCTTCACTCTTACTATAGAATATATATTCTCTGATGATGATGGTGCTGATCAGTCTTTTGCGGCGATCACACCTTTTCTGATGCTATACATTCTGACTATGGCCTAATTTATAAGAGTGGTCATGGTCACCTTAAGGTAAACAATAGTAGATGAAAAAACTAAACAGCCAATAATGTCTGAATCACATGCTTATAACAAAAAAAGTTGTATTAACTTTTTGTGACATATCTCTTACCAGTTTTAACAAAAAAAGTTGTTTATCTACCATACCTCATGTTTGATCACCATGTTTCACATACAATTTCATTATTAATCATTGGACCTACACTTATTATTATTGTGATATATTGAAACCGAGTCTACTCATTTTCTACTCATTTAACAAATAACTATAACAATAAATTTTAAATGAACAATTTAATGTTTATTGCTACCCATTTTGCAGTGTGATGAAATATAGACTATCTTACAGTCCATAACCATCATCAGTCGATATACATTCACTGCTATAAATAGATTATTTTATCTAGTATTTCTCTCATTTGCTATAATTATTACAATCTACAGGATCTAGAGCTAATGTTTAATTCATTATTGGAATGAGTTAATGTATGTTTTCTATGTTATTTTTTTCTTAATATCATTATTGGCAAAACCTGGTTACCTTTAGTGGATTCTTTTACTCTAAGGCATAGACAATTTTTATCTCTCTAATATATCAATTAATTTTGATTCATGTGAAACAATACTTACATATCTAATGGACCATGTAAATACTTTTGTAATACATTAATATTTCATGATGTTTAACTGTTTTCATCACTATCCCCTTGCCAAGTGACAGAGTTAACCCATTGCAATATTTAAACAAAGTTATATTTCAAACATGATAATGAATATATACAAATATGAAAAAAAATTATGGAAGCATAAGTTCCATTAATGTTATAAACTGAAAGTTAAAATGAACTTATTTTTTTAATAGATTTTAAAAAATGAAGCAGATAGAAACATTAAAACACACCCACCTCATTTCTTGATTTTTCTTTTTGTGATAATCTCTCAACATTCACAACACCACAGTGTAAACACTAATTTTAAATTGTATAAGTCCTTCCTAAATACTTCCTAATCTCCAATATAAAGTCCTCACTTCAAGACTTTTGGCCCCTGGGCCGGTGGTAAGTTTGTGATGATGCTTGGCTATCTGCAAGTTGTTGTCGCATTGAGTTGTTTTCTTTGCGCAGATCAGTTACTTCTTGGCTTAATCTTAAAATCTCTAACACTAGTTTATCATTATCAACTTCGAGTTTTTCAAGCCTGTAAACAATACATTATTATATATGTTAATATATAATATATATATTAACAAAGAGATAATAAAATTTACTCATATTTTTTATCAATGGGTTCCTATATATTACATTTGTACTGGTGATAAATCTGAATTCCAAAATAAAATCAGTTAAAAAAAAGCTAAGGGCCAGAATCATATTTTCTGCCTATTAAACTCCAGTTTGAAGAAGGCACCACATGATGATAAATGTTGATACTGCAGCAGACTTACATTAAGAGTGGTAGCTAATCAGATATATTTAAAAATTGCTGCTAACAATCAGACACCACAAATTTTCTATGGGCTCCATGTTACAAAATTATCACTTAAGCCAGTGAATAGAGAAGTATGTATTAATAATATTTAAATGTACAATGAATAAAATATTTTGATTATATCTAAAACATTTGAAAGTATAATTACTGCATTAAAATACTTTTTAGAGAGTAAATCCTTAAATATTAATATTCACTCTTTTTTATTTTTAATATAAAACTCATATACATTTACTTAAAATAATATACCTCTTTTGTTTCTCAGTTAGTTCGGTTATGTGGTCGCATGCCTTAGCCAGTATGCCACCTTTGCTCGCAGCATCAGGAAGACCAGAGTTGGGTACAAGAGCTGCCAATTTAGTAATCCAACTGTTGATTTTGTCTCGACGTCGTCTCTCCACTTCATTGTGAGTGGCACGCCGCTTTTCATCCCGCTTTGAAGAGAAATTTTGTATCGGAATAAAGAAGTTACAAGTACTTTAGGAATTTATTGTAAGATTTCTTATAACAAATTTATGTTTTTTATGTTTCAATGAAAAGGTGTTTGAGCATAATTGTCACTGGAGTTATAGGGAGATGTGGTTTCTGGTGGTAAAAACATCTTGGTAAACACCTAGGTATTTACCAAGATACATATTGATGTTTTTACCAAGAACAAGGCGCTTAACCTCTTTGGTATCAAAACTCAGGTTATTTACAACATAATGTAAGTGCTCCAGTACCTGATTACTTGGTACTAAATATGTATAATGTGGGAATTTTATAATGTAATTCCACTGCCAAAATCAGTTCAACTAATTTAGTTTTCTGATATACTTGTATTGATTTCTCATATTTCTGTTTTTAAAAATAACAATTTTACCAAAATTAGTCAATATAGAGATCCTTGAGGGCATCCTTTGCTTTGCCATGCGCATTATTTGGTTGATAATGATGACTAAAATCAAATTAACTATCAATAACACTTTTTAAAATTGAAATAGAGTTCTTACTTTCTTAGCAGTAGTTACAGCTTTAGCCTGCAACGGTTGCCTGCGTATTGCCTTCTTTTGGGCTTGTGATGTTGGAAACACTTCATCAGGATTTGTAATGACATAAAACTCTCCACTAGGTAATACTAAAATATTAAAGTTAAATTATTTGCATTTCATATCCAATTACTAATTGTACTACATAATTGTTAGAACTTACCATGGGCCGGTGAATGAGATGGAATATTATTATTGCTTTTTTCTCCTGTCATGTGAACTAGTTTATATGTTACAGCACCAGCTAAAATAAAAATATTTAAACCTTTTCATCACTTTCAATGTAACTAAAATGGGTTAAGGTATTACATTGTGCATAGACAATTTAATAATTAGAGGTTGTCCATTACTAAGATGAAGGACTGCTATTGTTTGAATTTATATTAGTTTTGAAAATATTACAGAAATATGTTTTAATAACATGGCAAATACAAAAACCTTTTATTTAGTATAACTTTTCTATTGTATACTACTAGATACAAAAATTAACTCCACAAAAATAAAGTAATACTTTTAAAACCATCAACACACATTTGCTAGTATGATAAAAAAATTATCACTACTCTATTAGTACGGAGATCTTTAGGTGAACATTAAATGATTCTTTATTACAAGAATTTATGTTGGACATTAAAGTGCATATGCATTACACATTTTGTAGATTAGTGTATGAAATCAAATTAAAAATGTTATAAATATTAACATTTCTTTATATTACTTACACAATTCTCTAAAATTGTAAGGTGTGTCACTTTCTTCTCTGTTGTTACCTAAAAAATTTTGTGAAACCAATTGGTTGCTTTCTTTGGTATCTTCTGTAAAGGAAGTAGTTATTTTTATTTATTTTGTTCAGGTCATAATGCTTTTATTATAACTTTATGTCCAAATTTGCCCTAACGTAAAATTAAATTAAATGTTTAGAGCTTCTCTATATATGATAGACAATTAACAATTTAAAGTGTAATATAAAGAGAATTATCTTAAAAAGTACCGTATATTGCATCCTCCATTACAACTAATAGTTCACTGTCTGCACTGTAAAAAAAGCAAAGTTTGTTGTTAAAAGATTTTGCAAAATCTTGAAACTAAAAAGAAAACCTGGCAAATTGCAAAACTAAAATGACGACCTTCGTTGGCACTCGATAATTATTATTATATAAGACGTCTGTCCCTATTCCTGAACATACCGCACAGATATTATTTTACCTGTTATCAAGCGAATTTTCGTTTATGTCTATGTTAATTTTTACTTTGGACATTGCGCGTAATTATTTTTGAATTTCTCCACTTGGTCACGGGGACAAATATATGGTCATGTGATAAAACCATAAACAATAAATACAGACTATCCATGAAGACATCATACAGATATAAAAGTAGTCGAACAAAATTCTTATCGACTAAACTAAAAAGAGTCATTATTACATAAAATGAAAATTAAAAAAAAATCTTTACTTTATACTATTTAATAGTTTTCCGAAATATAAATTTCAATCAACTATTAAATGAAACCGAAAACCGACTTCCATTACAATGGCATGACGTGTCTTTTTATTAGTAACACAATGTTATCATAAATAAACTAAAAGTACTTAATATATTCTATCTTACACATATCCTTATATCGCAATAGCTGAAGGTTTAATTACATTCATGTTTATTTTATCTTTAAAGACCTAAACAATTTATTTTCATGTATTAATTGAAAAATAACAACAGCTACGGCAGTTTTTTTAAATCCGCCGCTATTTCATAACTTCACTTTTCATTTCGTCAAGACTAAAACAAAAACTGTGCAAATTGAATTAAAAGGTTTTTAATAATTTATTATTTAGGGATTATCAATAACTTGTAATATTTAAGCATTTAACATGAAGAATTATAATTACTACAGGCTTTATGTTAAAAATTATTTAGGTCTGTTAATGATTATAAACCTGAAATTTCATTTATTACAATTTTTTTTAAATTGACCATTTCCGGATATCTTAGCGTTGGTAATAATCTTTTACATGAAATGAATCACTAGAAATGATTTTCAACGGCCTTACTTGATGTTATTTATTTATTTAAATTTATTATAACTAGACTTTTCATGATTTTCATGAAATCTAACTATTAATAAGCTTTGATTACTTTTAAAGTGGGTTATTTTTATCTGTAAAGAAATTTTGTCATAAACCCTGGTTTAAAAGAAAGTTTAAAATTTTAACTTTTAAAAGAAACGTTTTGCTGAAATAAAGTTTCCTTATTAAATATAAAGTATTTAATTTGAATCTTAGCACAAAGTTTAGATGGATCAACGTTAAAGTTCATCGAAAATTATTGGTAAAACAAAATTTGTATTTATAAACATTTCTTCATTGAAGTTTGATAAAATTTAATTTATATAGTTAGGCAATATCAAAATAATTTTTAATCAATTCGTAAATATTAATTTAATTAAGTCAAACAGAACTTTATGGGTTAACAAAGTCAAAGATTCGACTTGGGTTACAGAATCTTCATTTTTAATAGTCCTAAGGATGAGTAGTAGATATACATATAACTTTTTTCTTGAAAAAAGGAATTGTTTTTAATTTTCGTTAGCTTAAAAAATTGGTACAAGAATGTTCTACTTTTTTCCAGGGCCTTGTAGCGGTTAAATTAAATTCTTGCCTGTCTTTACTGTATTAAATTCCTTATTTAAAATGATTTTAATAACAGCCTCTTACAAAAGACGGACCAGTGCTTTATTTTAATTGCTTTTGCCGCGTACTCGTTATATTTGATTTTCGGTTAACGCTTTAGGCGGAGTCTAAACAAACATGCATGCACAAAGTTTTTTTATTCCACGAAGCGACAAGGCGAGAAAGATGATCACCTGATGGTAAGTGATATGCTTGCTTATAATACAGCGACGATATATACAGCACCACACTGTGCTCATCGTTATAGGACATAAGTCGTTAAGTCTCCTTACGCTAGTAATTTCACTAGCTACAGTGTCGTTTAAACCGGAACATAGTAACGTTTGAGCAATACTGTTTCACGACTGCAGTAAAAGCTGTGGTGGTATCTACTTAGAGTAGGAGTCCACGAGTACTCCAGTAAGAGTACTACCACCAGCAAGAACATATTCGTAAATTTCTCTATAAAGAACATGTATGTGTGTATCGTATCGTCATATTAATGCATTACTACTAGTCATATAACAGGTACTTTGAACGTTGCATACTCTTTAAAGCCATTATTCACTTGTATAGAACAAAGTACCTTTTTTATTACACGGCTGTATAGCTCCACGGAAGCTATTAAACTGGAGTATAAAAGTTATGATTTTATTAATGTCTCTTACTTTTTATCACTTGTGTAAGCTTAAACAGTTCGCTAGTACATGGCTGAAAATATTAATATTGAAACGTATATTAATCTTAATTTTTAAAAATAACTATATTACTTTCCGTCGAGTAAACTGACTAGTTCAATGTTTATAATCTGTATCAGGATAATGTTCGCATCAATGTATATTCTCTCATGATGTATCATGCTGTTAATCAATTGACCGACTTACACGGCTCATTGGATAAGGTCGTGAATGAACTGATCGGCTCATAGTTTTTTAATCCCTCCATAGTGCACTTATAGAAAAGTTATCGCAACATAAAGGTGATATAATAAATCAATTATGTGCCGATAAACGCCCACTGCTGGACTCCAATCGGTACTGCATTGTCTGCATCCCAGTAGTTTTCCGCAACATTCACCAGATCTTTTGACCGTTTGTAGGCGTAAAATGAGCAGCGGTTGTACCTACCTAGACGGACTTCGGCGAAAATAACCTATTACCAGTAAAATTAGATATAATTAAATGCCAGTTAATTTTTTTTATATACATCTTTGTATCAATAGTAAGTACCTAATACAATGCTTACTTTCTTTACATTGACTTCAGTAAACGAACCCGAGTTAATTAATACTGCTTCGTACATCGGAACTTGGGGAATTCAATTAAAGTGTGAATGATATCCTTTCTTTCCAAGAATATACCATTTAACATGAAAGGATATCGCGTTTTGCTTGAACGCAATTTTTTTTGTTTATTTATTTTGAGTTAAAAACTTTTTTATAATTAAAAAAAAACTTTTTTAAATTTCATAGTTTACAGTAAATTAAAAATGACGTCTTTTTACTTTATTCATCTGGTGATAAAGATATGACTGTGCAGTGCAATAAGGACATGTTACAAACCTATTTTTATTTAGGTAAAAGTCTGTGGTGATATTATTGAGAGATAATTATATTATAAACAATTCTCTTAATATTCATAATCAACGCGATTTCTCCGTCGTACTAGCCAAGTACGGATTTGGTAACAAAAATAACAGTTGTGAAATAATCTACATGCTAAGGTTTTTCCTAGAAGTTCTTCATTATGGGTTTACAAAATGCATGCGATATCATCGGTTTTAGTGACCTTTGACATCACTCAAACAGAATTACGCGAGATGATAAGGTAACCTTAGTTATCCAATTATAATAACATTTTTGCTATTTACATGTTGTTTTGGAATTTCATATATTTTAATCAAGGAAAAGCCGAGAACCCCTGTGATTTTTCTCTTTGTTATAAGTAATAAGGGAAATCAATCTTGACCCAGACTAACAGGCGCCGTCGTGGCCTTCAGCATCCCGCCGCCTCCAAGTCGCCGCGAGAACAAAGTCATTTGCGGTAGTTCAATGTGACATGAACAGCGCACCTCTGTTTTGCTTAGCATGTATTAAGTATATTTGCATAATGTGATACAAAAATATGCTTAGTATGTGACGTCACACTAGATGTTGGGCTTACTACAAATTGAGAGTTCATACGCACTGAAAAAACTACTTTAATTTTTGCGTTGTTTTTTCGACGCTCACCTGCGAATAACAACGTGGCGCTGGTTAAGATTGTATACACAACATCACATTGCACTTATCGCCTTAGTACTTAAGATGTTAAATCTCATTACCCCAGTAATTTCTCTAGCATACAGCACCCTTCAAACGAGAATACAGTTATGTTTGCATGTAACTCTCAGGTAATAGAAATAAGAGCTGCGATGGTACGTACCTAGACGGTCTCCGATGCCTTTGAATATTCGAGAAAAAATAACTCCCAACTTTCAAGATACATTAAATTGTAGCTTTCGGACCTCAAGTAGGGTATTCTAAAAATAAATGAACAGCTCTTTGTTGCTCCCACAGCTGGGACTCGAGGATTTCCACAAGGAGGTTCTCATAGGCCAGTTATTGTCCAAGATGAAACGTAAAGACGCTTTAGTTCAATAAAAACAACTTTATGTTGAAGCTTTTATGTAATTTTCACGGAGCGATAATTTCGTAATAAAAAGCTCGCGTGTTTCTTGAAACGAGAAGGTGGATTGAAATGAAATAAAATTTTCTTGTATAGCTTTTGTGGAGTAGATTTATTTGATTCTTCTATTTAGTTTTATTTTTCTTAAAATGTTGAGTTAAAAACTCCTAAATTTTCTACGTTGGTGAAGGTTTCTGCTTTCATGTAGTTTTCTAAGTAGAACTATTTTCTAGAGATATTTTATGGAATATATCGTCTTTGTTCATCTGAGCTTTTCATGCTATATCTGTATTTACTATATATACTACCTTAAAGACAGTTCTGTTTTAATATAAACAGTATTAAATATATGTATTATACATTTAGAAAAAAATATCTTCGTTCATGGTTCAATAGTAAAACGCTTGTTTATAACAAGCCCCAGGTTTAAGTCCAAGATCAGGTGATTTTTATTGTTAGGATAATATAAGAGTTTCAAAACTGCTTAGTCAATCTCCCGTTATTTTTATATTTAATAACTCATATGTATAACAGTGTATTATGTATGAGGACGTTTTAATTACATATTAAAACGTCCTGGTTTACCGTTAACTTTATATTAATTTAAGGGTTATTACTATTTTATAGAATAATAACTTGATTTAGTAGTTCATGTCACGGCCTGGTGACACTTAATAGCATAAAATCAATAAACAACCGTTATGAAAAATATACTACGGCCAGCAATGAACGTATGAAGTAATTTAACATATTTTTACTGTAAGTTTAGAAAATATTAAGTACATTCCTACTATAATATTTCTATTTCTCTTTCAGATTCATAATTTGATGTACTCGTAAATAAGTTAATATCTCTTTGTGTTTTTTTAAGTAATCTGCATAAAGTAATGCTCTATTCAACAATCCACAGCCGTCACTTTTTAAATTTAATTACAAGAAGTGGTTTCCGTTACTTTCTTTACAATTTCTATTTTAATAATTTACTACAAAAACTTTAACTGATATCGAATAAGCATACGTATTGATAGTTATAAAAATTCATCTAAACAAAAGCTCTAATCTGTGTCAGTTGATAAAAGTAGTAATAAAGAAATCCGTAACGTGTAAGCTTTTAACTTTTGTATACAAAATCATTCCGAAGTCAATGTAAAAAATAGTTTATTGGTTCTACTTGAATGAATAGGCGTGTGTGAAACTATACAGTAAACAAAGCATGCATGTAATATTACCCTGAAGCACTTATCTAATGAAAACGTTGCTCTACACGCACTGAAGCTTAACTAGCAATCTCGTGAAAGCGGCTTAATAAAGTATCATTAACCTTCCAAACTAAACAGAGCATCCCAAATGAACCCGTTTTAAGTTATGAATTATGTCTTCAGCGAATAATAAAACTGTAGTGTTTAACCTCGCTGTTTAATATTTAACTTCGTGACAGGTTCCAAATTTTGTCTGTACAACAAAGAATATCTGAATAACGCGAATATTAATTTTTTTTTGGTACCATCACAGCTTCTATTGCAGCCGACAAACAATTGCATGAAAGCATTACTATGTTCCGGTTTAAAGAGAGTTGTAGCTAGTGAAATTACTGGGGTAACGAGACTCGTTGGGCAATGTAATTCAGTGCATACCATCTTAACCAGTTCTTCGTTGTTATGGGCAAGCGTCTCATTTACCATAAAGTTTGCTCGTCAAACAAGAAGAAAATTATTTTAAGTGGAAATGAAGCTGAAAATGGAGAAGTGTACTTACAAGAAACACCGGTAGCTCTTGACTGAAGAAAAGAACTGATAATATTTAAACATTTTTTTTTTATTTTGTTTAACTTAAACCAGTAGAATATAATTCCAAAAAGGTTCATGGTTACAAAGACCCGCTGAACTTTTTAAATCACAGATTGAAAACTATAACGAACATGGCCAAAGGAAATACTATTACCAAAACTACGAGTGTCCTTTATACCCTTTTCAAAAACTAAGTTAAATTATACAACAAAACTAATTTAACTTAACGGAACCGTACCTTTAATCTGCCTTACTAAAGTTTTTGTATTAAATTTTGCAATTAATTTCACTTTGTAGCCAATTTTACATTTTATTTCAGTCTAAATGGTTAGATAGAAAGCCTTTGTTGAAACTTATGACATAAGTTTAGTTATTATTGAAATACTAAACAGAAAATTATGTTTTCGTTTTAATGTTATGAATATCTACATAAACATATAAGAAAACAATAAGCTTGGAT
>DWLS01000405.1:0-31281 GCA_018246255.1 Pachliopta kotzebuea | reverse complement strand
CCCAGGCCGAGTCCCACAAACCCCTCCGGGCCCACCCATGGCACCGGCGGTACGTCCGTAAAAGGAATCCCCCGCGTTAAAAAAAAAAAAAAAACACTCGACCTCAATATTATATGATGATAAGCAACAACGAGAATTTAGCTAAAGATATGTCCAAGAATTCTTATCTCTTATGTCTTGTCAACCGGAATACAAATTCAGCATACAGCAGCTCCCGTTATAAAATATTTGCATTATGATAATGATGGCAAGCCGGGCGGGTTTAAAAAAACCTTACAACCAACCAAACTCCACAAAATTTGGAGCTAGTACCACACCACGGATCTCCTAATTATAAGGGGCTATCCGTAGCGCCACGGAGAAAGTTATAGTATTAGTTAGACCCGTAGTTTTTGTTATTATCAAAAATGTATTACTAAACAGGGACTACATTAATTACTGTTGATTTTATGACGAACCGATCAGCGCACTGCTCACAACTGACATAAGCCGTGTTGTGTGCGAATGAAGCATTGTGGACACACATTAAAATTATCCCGAGAAAACTTGCTTAAACACTGATTTCAGACACATGTCATATACTTATAGTGATTAAAATGATCGATAAATTGAAATGGATTCTTCTACGACTATTTTGAATTCATTCAGATTGAAGTGGACAGTATTGAAGCAAGTGAAGGCGCATGGATAAAGCAAGAAATGATACCAATATATATACAGATTATACCAATCTGTAGTAATTACCCATTGTGTTGACATTGTCGGAAGACCGCGACGGTGGCGGCGTAGTAGCGGCGCGGGCTCCCACGTTGTCCGATGACTTGCAACGAGACACTTCTGCCGATGCATTATTTATATATATAATTTTTACAAAAAGTACCAACACATTTAACTCAGAAGTATATTACTGATATGTGTAGTGAAATGTTAATAGCACAGGGTGCCATGACAGCCGTAGTGGATAAATACAAATTTATAAATTATAACGAATCATATAACGATCCAACAGTAGACATCAGCTGTTGATTATGATAATCATTATTTAAATAAAACTCCCTAAGAACCACCCAGGTATTCGGCGATTTCCTACAGTGTCTGCTATGGACGGTGATCACTGACAACGTTTGTTTATTCTCTCATGATTTCCGATTTTAATAGTATTTTGACTTACCGCATTCCAGTAATACCGGCGTACTCTCTCCGGAAGTCACGCTATACCTTTAATAATATGAAGATTTATTTCATTTTCAGGTACTGAATTTTTAATTTTATCCTTTAACACATAATTAGCTATAAAAATTATAAATAATTTGGCCACAGAGCACTAGACCTTCTCAGTGCATAATACAGTAACAAGCCTATTTTGGAAACAGTGTAAAATTTGTTGACGTCACGTGAAAATAAGATCAGCAGCTAGTTTCTTGTAAACAGAGAAAATATTACATTGTATCGTCGCGCTGCAACGTGGGCGAGTGCCGCACCGGCGAAGGTGACGCGAGTGAGGAGAGCGAGTGCAGTGAGCGCGAGGTCAGCGGCGTGCGAGCAGACAACGATGCTTCCTCACTGCCAGGTGGCGTGCGGCACGCGCGCCAAAACTCGTCCAGACCTAAAATAATGTCACAAATTATAAATCGAATATAATAAAAAGAAATTAAAGGACCTTTCTGCCCGATCAGCCAGCCGATATACTCGCAAGTTCATCGGGCAACGACTGTCTTTCGGGTAGACTGGTCTCGTTCCGTCTTAGAAACTTGTGACTCGATGGAGTATGTATGCCCACCTTTTGTTGGGTTGCAGAAATAGGTGCTCTGGTAAACCTACTACTGATAGCTAAAAGATTACCGGGAATCCCACCTCAGTATTAACAGGTTAGTAGTTTTAGTAAATTGTCTCATAAATTATAATTGTGTATTGCTTGTTTATTTTGTCCATTTTATGGATTATTAAAATAATGATTTATGCTTACAGTACCTTCATCAATGTCTTGAGATTGATCGGTGATAGGTCGAGATGGGGCTCTAGTTTTTGCTCTTCTGGGACGACCTATAAATTTTTGTTTAATAAAAATTATTTAATGATTTTTTTACCGTTAATACCACCACATGTAACGTGATAACTTTCTTTGTCAGTTATGTAAATTTTAGTAATACTCTTAATAAGTAATGTTGGTTTAATTATTGATTAAAATAAATTTTCGAATCAAATGAATAGTAATTTGAAAAAAGATTTTATTTGCAATTGACGTTACCTTTAACGAGATGCCGCAGCGTGTGCGCGGGTAGGTCCGCCAGCGCGTCGGCCGCTTCCGCGTGCAGAGGAGGCAGTGAGAGCATCTCATTACTGCTGCATTGCTGCTCCGCTACAGACTTCGGCCTTACGCGCCGTCCGCCGCGCTCGCGCCTTCGGCAACCGAGGGGCGTCGCCTAAACATTAAGTTATAGACAATTTATCCCTGATTAAACTATTTCATGTACCGTTTGATCTCCTTATACATTTTTGTACATGTACTAGGTACTATAAAAATTTTAAATCATTATAAAGCTTCTAAACTTTTTTCATATAACTGGTGACAAACGGACATGTGGCCTGCTTGACGTAGAGCGCTAACCACAACCTATAAAAAGTCATTAATCCAAAGTTTTCTCGGCCTTGTGGTTAATAAAAAGAAATCTTATTGTTTAAAATGACAATACTTAAGATAGTAAGCTTACCAAGTTTAAGTAATCCAATTTCTTTGCATGAGGAAGCAATATTAAGTCAAATTAGATCAAAATTATAATTCATATCACACAATAACATTAAAACTGAAGCAAATTATGACTTTATAAAAGCAAATAACTTACTCCTGAATGTGAAATAGGGGTCAGCAGATCCGGTATGTCAACTTCAGCGCTTGGCATTGGATCAATGTCTATATTATCGACGCTTTCGCAAGCCGCCAAAGCCAAACTTTCCACTGCCTCGCTGAATAAATAACACGTTAAAACATTAAATTAAATATTCCAAACAAACTTAATACTATATTTTATCAAAAAAATCTAAAAACACTTGTCGTCAACGCCACAATATGTTAAATGACAATGAGGCTGACAAGAGATTATATATTTATAGACAAGAGATTATATATATTTCAGAATATTCTGGTTCTCAGGCATTAACGACCGATACAAATCACTGCTGTTATGGCGACTGATTTATAATATGCGCAGTAGCCAGGCGAATTAAAACACACTATCACCATCTAACATCAAATTATAGCCCCAGAATCCACCTCCACCGTATTACTAGGCAAGCGCTTACTTTACTGCGCCATGACTCAGAGAAACTTTTGTACAATATTTTTAATATAGATTTAATGCAATAATTGTTGATGACGTCGAAATCGTGTGTTTTCGAGATACTACAATATATTATATGTTTCTAATAAATAGCAGTCTCTGAATCAAGACATCTTATATCATATATGTACTTGAGCAGGTCCTGCAGTGTAGCATTGCATGGCGCCATTGCGTCGCGTACGGCTTGTAAGGTGACCAACTCTCCAGTAGCATTGGCACCACCCATCGCCGCGAACACTTCACTACATCGCTGTTATAACGAAAATATTTAGATTTCAATAGTATTAAAATTTTTTTTAACATTATTTAAAAATATTACTTAAATCCATTTTTTAAATTACATAATTTTTTCATCATTATTATCATAATCTGCTAATAGATATTCACTGCAGGACATACACACATCGTCTTCACATCGATTGCTTGTGTTGCGCTTACATTTAGCGGTTTACCGTGTCTTTTACTGGATCTTTCATCGACCTTGTGGAAGGCCAGCAAAAATACCCTCTAGATCCGCGAACGAGAACTCGTTTCTGCATTAGCCAATACTTATAGTACCTATTATTTTAAGGCGGAGACTATAAGACTGTTAGAATAACACACATACACTTGCCAAGCAATCCTTTTCTTATACTGATAAATAAGGGAAATATGTACCTGAAGGTACTGGTGGAGTAGGTGGTGCGCGGCAGCGGCTGCGCGCTCGAGCGTTGCAGGCAGTGGAGGCGGCGGAAGCGCAGCAGCTGCCTGCGCAGCGAGTGCGGCTGCAGCTTCGCCGCCAGCCCACGCGCGTTCCAACGCGAGCGCGCGCAGCCGATGTGACTGCGCTGCCGTGCTGTTACTCGCTAATCTGTTAAATTAATCACAAATTATCAAAAATATACATAGGTATTTTAATACAATGCAATTTTTTTTGTAACTCATTTTTTACGTAACCAACCACAGCATTTCAGCATAATCTGCTTGTCGCCTTGAGACGCAAAGTACAGGCCTCGATACCCCAATCATTTCTCTAGCCACAGCGCCCTTCAAACCGAAACACAATAATGTTCATACACTTTTGTTTAGCCGCAGTATCAAGCGCTGCGATGCTATGTACATAGACCATCTTCGACAAAAGAGACCAGTCACCGATAATAACAGTTTTGTTTTTGTAACTGTCTATGCGATTTGATATGGTGGAATAATAACATTTTAATAATTCCCTTAATGCATAAATCGAACGAGTATATACCGCTCGTGCAGATCCCGCCATAAAGCAGCGACACGCTCGCTGGCGCCGCGACCTCCCGCCGCCGCGTCGCACCCGGGAAACTCGACGCGCCGTACGCTCACAGAGCGACGCAACGCAGTCGCGATGTCTGTCAGACCTACAAATCATATGCATCACTACCATAGAAATAACAAATGACGTGCTTTTTGCCTCGCCTCATAAATATATTCATACAACAATTGATAACGATTTAACAGAAATAACAATATGAGAGTTAAATAAACTTAGAATACCTTGTAAGCTGAAAGCGTTGCGGTCGATATGTAGCGTATGCAGCGTACAATTACACTGTAGGGCCTTGGCAAGCAAACGCGCGCCTGCGTCACCTGCTACATTGCCGCCCACGTCGAGAGAGCGTAGCCGCCTGGCGCCGCCCAGTGCGTTCAGTAATCCATACAGATCACCCTTATATAACAAATTAATTTATTTGTAAAATCCACCAGCAATTCTTTGTTGTTTTTTTTTTAATTCCATAAAGCTACGACGCGAGCAGTCAGCGTGGCGGAAAGTGTCTCCCGTAACAATGTGATGCTAGTTACAATGAACACTGTACAATTTTTCCTATGGCTATAGAAATCTGGTTTTGGTTTATTTAAACAACCAGAAAAATAATGGCAATTAATTTACTGAAAAATTTTTTTTACCTCGATGACAAATCCTGCAAAAAAAAATATATTTTATCTTGATAAAAACTGCACTGGTTCTAAATAATACTAAAAAAATCTAACGAAAGAAAAAAACCTTACTAACATTTGCTTTAACTGTGGAATAAACTTCCATTACTTCTACTGTTAAGAAATAAATTCAAACTTGATCAAATTAATAAAAAATTTCATAACAATGGAATTATGTAATGTTTCTATATTTTTAATACTTATGACCAATCGTGAGGACTTCAAATAAGAAGTGAAGTGCAGATCTGACGACTTGTCTGATACAATACAACACTGGATACTAACACGGCAACCAACCATGCAATATCACTTTAAATTATACCATTGTTATTATGTTGAAATAAAGGTTCTTCATTTATAATAGAACAATGTGATTGCCTCACAATGTATAAATGACTGTAATTTTTTTTTAAAATGTCAGGTATTGCAAATATTTCCATTTTCATTTAGACAATCAACATATTATTAGAGAGTTACTATCACAATCAAAATTTTGTATCATTAGTCACTGATAGATATAATTCATCTATTTATGACAAAACAAATCTACAGAAATGTTTTGATAAAAAAATCCAAATTCCACAAAGTATAATATAATTAAATGTCTAAATTTCTGAGTCTATTTACCTCAAGGCTATGTGCACAATGTAGTGTAGTATATTATTGTAGCTAGTGACACATTGCATCTATTGTATCATCACCCCCCTTTCTCTTCCCATCTATATCTTTAACCACCTCTTCCTCCTTCCCCAAATCCTCTTTCCTCGTCTCTCTCCTCTCCCTTATATTATATATTTTTCAGCTCGGGGAGACCGGATCCGCGAGCTCAGGATCGAATAAAGCTTTCGAGACCATAATAGTGGCCGAAAGCATCAACTTCATCCAAAGAAAAAAAAAGCCACATTGTTACGTGCGGACATATCACTTACCAGGCTGTGAACCTCATGCTCGTCTCCACAGGCCGCCTGATAATAAAATTAGAGTAATCTTACAAAAATCTAAAATGTATTCTTTTACTTACTTTCAGTTTACAGTCGCTTAAGTCTAGTGAAGTTAAAGCTGTATCTGGCTCCTGAAGAACATGCACTAAAGCCTGAAAAAATTAAAGTAATAATAATCAGTCAAGGTAGTCTTACGTTAGTATATTTGGTTCCAACTGCTGACACTTGGAACAAAATATACGTCCTCGGCCAGAAATTTTTCCATATATTATATATCATATCATTTTCTGATATATATCAGTACATAGGAGAAAATTTCTGGGCGAGGACAGTTTACCGTCTATAGTCTCATTATCACCTAAGATCACGCCGAAATTAAGCTAAGTGCTAGCCTGTGGTATGTTAAAAATATCAACCAAACTTTACATCATAAAGCCTGTGAATTAAACCAAGGACCTACGTGTTGTTAGGTAAAGAGTTAGTCACTGCCGTGACGGAGGCCATTAGATATAATGTATGTTCTATATTATTGAATGATCAATATTATGAAAACTGGTGAATAACTTACTTGTATAAGTGGTGGTGCATAAGAGCGCTTCCCTGTCAATCTGCTCAATGACAAATGTGTGATGGAGTGGTTCTTACCGATTGCCCTCACTATACCCGATAATTCATATTCCATACCTAAAATGACAAATATAGAGGCAAGAAAAGCTATAACAAAGTACTTCGAAATTAGGCTGCTGGAATTTAACAATGTTTAATCATTTTATTAAACTTACATTATTTGTTACAAGCATTTTTTAAATAAAAAACAAATAGACACCTCGTATCGACAGATTGTAATAAATCTTTTGAAAATTATCATGCGATTATAAGCGAGCCTATAACAAAGTCCAATTAATAGGTTCGCCATTAAGGAATTACACACCGACGATAGAATATTTTAAAGAAGAAGAAGAAAGAAACCGTTTATTTGAAGATTTAGTACATACTTAATTTTATATATAAAGGACCTAAAGCAGAAGAGTTAATAAAATATTTGTAAGAAACCTACTGTTGTCCGATAGATCGAGGGATTGCAGGCAACGGACGCCGTGTATGCACGACTCCAGTACATGCGCGGCCTGTGACGATGAGAGTACGCCCGATAAGTTCAGCTTAACACCTGCCGCACTTTCGTTGCACGCCAGCCCGAGCAGCAGGCTCCTGAATGTTACACAAAAATTAGGAAGAGGCTTGGCACTCGCGAGAAACCACTGAATGCGTGCAACCCGGGCATTATCTGTAGAGATGCACAGAGATCCTTGAGGGAATACTGTGATCTATAATTGACAATCTTTTGGCCGTTGATGGCCGTGACGAACTTTGTCCAGAAGTTTACACCTTTTTGCTTTTAGATATGAAAAAACATAATTCAGCTATTCCAGTTTACTTCATAAATTACCGTAATCAATTTTTCCTATAATCTTCATGACAATGGTTAGTTGTCGTAATAATTATAATAAATAGTAATGGATAATCCTTATTGTATTTAAATTATGGTAATTTTTAGACACACAGCGCCTTTTAAACCGAAACACAGTAAAGTTTGGCGTCTTTACAAAAAATTTGAAAGAATCTAAAAAAAATATTAAAAAATGCTTACTTGAGAACATCCGGGGGCATCTTGCAATAGGAGAAATCGAGGTCGGCGAGCGCGAGGCAGGCGGTGAAGAATTGGCGGAAAGACGGCGGTGGGTCGCGAGGACGGCGCGCCGTAGCCCACGGGTTCCGCCCCACTAGTAAGGACGACAGCCGCGCTGCGCACCCACGTAGTAAAGCGCCCCAGATCTATAATCACCGTATTAAATCTTCATTGAAAAAGTTATATTTACCACACTACTATTTGGCGGCAAGAATAGCCACAGTGGTGGTACCTATGTATGGTGGCTGGCGGGTAACGTACCATCAGTGTAAAAGGTGAATTTTATAATCCATCCAGTAACCAGAGAATTAACTTGTTGGACACAATAGTCTTATTTGAAAAACCTGCGACTCGAAATAGATCAGAGTTCATTTTCTTATTTTATCCAGAATGATTTGAAAAGTTTGTTCTTTTTTTAAGGACTAAATCTATCAAAAAATAATGACTACTCTATATAGGATATAAATTTGTTCTAAGGGGTTAATGAAAAATTCACTCATAATAGAAATCTTTTACTGCCCCTGGTTTCAGATTAAATAGTAACACAGACTTTAAATCACTTATGTTAAATCATATACTTGTGAACCAAGTGTTACGTAAAATTAAGCGTACTAACGTTTTCTAGTGTTGTCTCAGTGTTTGTCAAATTTAAATGTGTCAATACATTCGGCTGTGCAAGAAAATTGTATAGATTCTGAAACACAAATATTAACAATTAATACATAAATCATATGTTATATATATACTAATATCAGAAATCAAAACAAAGGCCCCATATTGTGATACTCATAATAAAGTTTTAAAACTATGTTCTTTAATAATCAAATGAACTGAATTGGTATTATACATGGGTATCACTTAATACAGAAAACTGAGTAGCCATTCTTGAGATCAAATATTATAAAAACATATATATTACTTATTTAAGGATCTTGATCTCAATTTAAACTCTCCCGTTTATCCACATCAATAAAATTATAGAAAACGAAAGATGGTACATATTCTATAATTTTTTTTTTTACTTTACATTACGTTATGATTCGAAAGTAAAGTTCAAACAATTTCGCTGCATATGGGAATTATCTAAGCTTTTTTTGATTCTATTGAAAAGCTTACAAAACTTTGAAAGTTATCTTTACTTACATGTACATCGTCCTTTAAGTTATTATTAGATAGATCAAGATGTGACAGAGTGGAAAGGTGACATGGGCTGTCATTTAACATCGCGGCAAGATGGGTCACAGTCTTCCCCGTGAGACCGCATTGCGAGAGAGCGATGTGCCGAAGACCGTCCGGGTTATTACCCAACCCCGTTAGTATGCTAATAGCACCTGAAATTTATATTACTGGTTAGAAATACAGCATAGCCATTTCATGAGTGTTAACATGATGTACTTGAAATCCACAATGGAGTAAACTTTTATAAACTTGATTGGTCTTGTTAATTACGAGGTGTGTTGAAAAGTTGTCACTCTTGTACAGCACTTATTTTATTTTAATCCGCGATACGACGAGACGAACAGAAATCAATATGATGTTACACACACCAGTATCACAATACTCCCGCCCGTAACAGAGTGACGCTAGTTAGGATAATAGTGGCAAGTTTAGTACTACTAGGCCAGCCACTATTATCATCAAATCTGCCACTATTCAAACCTCGTCTAATAACCTCGCTGTTCAGCATTATCAATTAGTAAAATTAGTGCTGCAAGTTTTAATATTATTTTCTAATAATAATATGTGATAAATTTTGACTTAAGTCACTTGCTTGAATTGTTCCCACTGCTGCGAATCTAAGCCTCCTCTCACAAAGAGAAACAAGGCCACATGTGTTTTATCCTGGCTAATTGCGGTTTAGTTTTTTATTATTATAATAGCTAGTAATAACCATTGATAAGTCTCGCTTGTCATTTTCTTAAATGATTTTTTTTTTAATTTACTCTTTTATTCCTCGGACTATAGTCGGAGACCTTGCTTATAAAATATTTGTTTTTATAATTTTTATCTACTGATCGCAAAAGCCGATAAATGTACATTGTTTCTTGCTAATTATTTTTATTTTTTTTAACAGCATCCTATGTAATCTTTTCTATAAATTTTAAAAGTACTTCTTTATTACGCGACATTATTATTTCGCTTAGATTTTCTTTACTTATCTTCTTGTCCATTCTTATCTCTATATCTGTCTTATCCCTTGAATACTTTGGACAATCTATAAGAATGTGCATATTTTCTTCAACGTCAGGATCACAGGCACAAGACGGTACGTCTTTGCGTTTAAATTTATATAGATATTGGCCAAAGCCCCCATGCCCAATTAAAGCTTGAACAGTTAGCGGATTTAACTTCGTACTTTTTAACAGTGCATATGCTTTGTCGGTATTGGGAAGGGAAGCATTTGTTACGGCCGCTGTATTGCTTTGTGTGTACTTGAATGGATTAGCTGATATAAGAAATATTTTAACATAACATATAATAATTTTTGCCTTTATCTTCGATGTGGTTTTGCGAGAAGTCCACGGTGTGCATGGCAGGAGGTGTGCGCGCTCGTGCGAGAGCGTGTCCGAGCCGTGCCGCATGGTCGTGCCGTAACGTGGCCGCACGCCAGCTGAGCCGCTGCGGTGGCGGCGCCGAGCAGCGCACAACACGGGACAACGCCTCCCATGCCTCGCCCCCCACCCGCACACCGTCACCACACACGCCCTCGAACCACGTGTTGTGTTGCAAAGCGATTAGTAAAGGAATGAGATCCCTGTGAAAAAATTCATAATTTTTTTTAAACAGTCATTCATATAGAATTATTGAAGTAAGTGGTGATCAAATCGAAGGACGTAAATAATTGTTTACACAGGTCAAAGAAAATTCATACAATAATTATATTATAGCAATCTACGTTTATGTCATTATGACCATCATTTCAGCCTATTGTTGTCCACTGCTCAACACAGGCTTTCTTAATGAATTTCCAGAGCGACCGATCTGGTGCTGCCTTGCTTCTAACAAATTCCAACGAACCCCACAATGTCGTTTTACCATTTTGAACGTTATAATTATCACAAATTAGAATAGACAAAGCGTAATCATTTTGTGTCTCATACCTAACAAAGAGTTCATAAATTACACGGCAAATATTTAATCCGGTGTGGGAGATTAATGACCTCTTTTGTACCATGTCAATTATAGAAGTAAATAATTTCCGTGGATGAATTAGCTTTAATGCTTTTCCTATACATTTCGCAAACAGTTCTCCCAAATAGTATCTTATCTCATGTCGTATCTCTTCACTTTATCAGTTACCTAGTAAAAACTACACTACAAAAGTTTAATTCCACCTAATAAATAATATAGAATTAGGTTGAGTTTTACTATTTAATGGAAATACATATAATGTGCAAAGACGTCAGTTTTAGTATAATGCAACATAATTTCTAATTACACGTAATAAATTTTAGCAGGTATTGTTATAATGTATACTAACGTTACACGTCGTTCTAATTGCAAAATATGAAGTAATTATTCAATCACAAACAGGTTTGTGGAGAACTAGACCATATAGGTAACAAAAAGAAATTGCATTATTTAGTACCAATACATTACCTTTAAATGTAAGATTCTTCTACCTATAATGAGCAATTACCTGACCTCACCTTTACATAATATTAAGTGACAATAAAGCTGTAGATGTCGATGGTTGTTAGTTTAGAATACTTTGGCTAATAAGGCTGTTATAGCGCAAATTTACATAGGGGGCAGTAGCTAGCTAAACAGCTTCCGAAAACCCCATCGCCTACAAAACTCAATTACATTAGTCTCGAAATCGAACCAGGGACCCTTTTTTCAGGGCAAATACTTAGTCACTGCGCCACGTAGCCAATTCATAAGGGAAGTATATGTGTAGTTATCACACACTCTGAAGAAGGATACTCTAAGTCAAATGTATGTTATAAATCCTTTGTTAAGGTGAGCTAATTTTTTTTTTTAAAAATCTCTATCATTTTAAATAATTGCAATGCGTAAGCGACATTATGGCGGCAATAACCATTTTTTTGGTAACGTTGGTTGTGCAATAGGCCACTCATGGTATCCTATTGCACAGTCTTATATGTTATACAGCTTCTGTTGGTATGAAAAATTGATGGACCTGATGAGTAGTAAACTTGAAATATTTCCGGACCATTAAGAGTTAAAACTGCGATGATAGCAACCTACAGGATCCACACTTCTTTTGATTTATTTAGTTTAAAAAATTTGGTTTATTCAGTCTCTCACAAAACTCACTCGTCCATAAAATATTACTTACTGTTTATAATTGTTACATAAACCGTTAAATAATTTTAATACCTTTGATCCAAATGATCGAAGTCCTTTAAATGCAACATTCTAATGTCGTGCGCCAAATATATCGTATCGATATCCCAAGCTACTTCTGCTCTAAAAATAGAAAACAAAAAATGTATTGGGTACAAAATAAAATAATAAGGACAAAAAATACAATCAAAAGTATTCATTTACCTAAAAGGGGTTTGACAGAGGTCGCACATAGCGGCATATTGATTGGAGAAATCACCGCAAGTTGAGTGTTTACGTGTACCACTGACCGGCTGTATTTGAAAAGGAAAATTCACCTGTAAACATAAATAAATATTCAGTCACTTTAGAAATTAATGTAAACGATTGCAAATGGTACAAACCTTTAATTGAACTACTGTCCCGGTCAGTATGTGCTGAGCCGCCACCTTTTGCCTTTATTATAGATTTACAAAAAGAGTTTATATGTAATGCTTCTTTAAGATGGCAATAAAGTGTTTTTTTTTATTTTTCAATTACGTCTGTGGGCAGCAGCTGACCACTTGTCTTATAACATAGAAGTCCCTAGCTCTATTTATTGCTCGCGAGCTTTAACATAAGTTGCATATACCCATAAAATTGCATTTAGTAGTAATGGTAAAAGAAACAGTAATATTCTGTCGTAGTTGTTATATGTAATAAATAGAAATAATCGTGACTATGGTGAAGTGGGTAACACCATTATAAGTATACACAGCTCATTAAAGAATGCAATATTACACAATGGAGACGTCTTTTTTCATCACATTAGTGATAAGAGAGTTTTTGAGATATTAGTAATAATTTATTTAATGTAAAGAATAAAATTAATATGTTAAAAGTCGCTAATAACTAGTATTTATTTATTTGCCTTAAGTGTTCCTTTTTAGTAAAATACTAATTTGTCATCCTGTAATAAGTTAAACGGTTAAGAATATAGAAAAAAGTGGTTGGTATATAAAAAGAGCCACTTTCAAAAACACAGTAAAATTGTAAGATGTAATTTATCTATACAGCTGTGCTAAAATTATAACACGAAAACCAAACGAAACACTAATTATATTACAACATTTATGACATCGCTTACAAATGTGTTGTATAAGATACATTACTAAATAAAGACAAAACAACATTAAAAATATGTGAATGAGGATAATAATGATAATGTAAATAAGGATGAGTCAAACGTATTTTGACTGCAATGAATAGTAATGTGACAGCATTGTTACATCTGCAGACAGTATTCTTATTGTTCACTCTATTGAAGCTTCCACCAACGCTGTATGGTGTGTAATACAGATTGGAATGCCAACTCACACTGCGACCCAATTTTATCGCCACCTATCTTAACTTTTTTATTATCCGTAACGAGCAGAATATTCACCTGACGGTAACTTATTTCTATCTATAACGATTATAACGACGATATTAAAATGTGTACAATACTACAAATAATTCTCGCCGCTTTGAGAAATAAGATGTTAAGTCTGGTTATCCCTGTGATGTATGTATGTTTGCCTACTACTGTTTAGTGACAATAAGGGCTACCTGCATAGACTAGTGACCACAATCACTAGTGGTTACTTAAAAAGAAATAACATGTGATGACTAAAAAATTTGATAATTATTACTAGTACAAAAGACAACGAAAGGTCTATCTCAGGACGCAAGAAAATTTTGTTAAAAACGTTAAGAACTATTTTTTTTTGTGTGTTATGTGCTTTACTATAAATTATTATTGAACAGATAATTAATATGCAAGTATTACTGTATAATGTGATATAAAATCTGCTTTAAAAGCGATAAAAATATACTCCGCGGTTACTAATCAGAGAACTAATTAAGCAAATGAAAGTAACAACTCCGACATCAGCTAAATTGGTTTAAATTAATTCCGTAAATAGAAATAAAGTAGTCGTTGAACAACGTTATATATATACGGACCTTGGATATAATGTCCTCCATCGCCACATTAGGAAACAGATCATCAAAAGCCGCAGTTAACGCGTGTATTGCATTTATAACACCGTCCGATGATCCTTCTTCGCCTAGAATAAAGTTGGATAATTACCTGCTGGCAGACCCCAAGCTTGGCCATGATTTTAATAAATTTAATTACAAAATATATAAAACTAAAAAAATTCATGATTTGTCCAACTTATTAGGGAGGCATGCATATACAATTTCTAACTAATCAATTTCTTTTCTTAATCCATAAAAGTAAACTGAAATTACAACTTATGCCTTGAAGCAAAACAATATGAGAAAAGAAATATGTTCTAAGAACAACTTTCATGTACATATATCATCTTCCAAACAGCACTTGGCCATTGTCATAGAAAGCCTAAGTCCCAACATACTAATCTTACTCAGCCATTAGAAGTCCACTGCTGGACATAGGCTTCTCCTCCATTAATGGAGGTATTTAGACAATCTTCCACAATGCTGGCCCAACATGGTTTGGTGTATAATATGATATGTATAAAAATATACTATTTAATCAGCTTTTATTACAAAATTCACTGCAGAGATTTATTTTACCTCTTACTTTGATCTTTTATTGATATTTTACCTCTTACTTCTACCTTGATTTATCTATAAACATGTTTTAACAAAATTAAAAGTAAATTCGTGGAATAAAAACTATATGTCATACAAATACTTTAAATTGAAGGGAGTCATAGATTAAATGCACAAAAAAAAATTATAGTAGAAAAATATTATGAAAATATTATGGTATTGTTGTTCATTAACAAAAACATAGCCAAAACAAAAGCCAAAAAAAACATTTGTATTAACTATGCAAAGCTACTTGATATTTATGTGTCATTGCCAATATTAATGGACATCAAACTGATAATTGATTAGATTAACTTACCAATAAGAATGGAGACTGGTTTATGTTCATGTATTAAGGTAATTGATAGATGATTGGCCTTTTTGCTCTCTAGTGCCTCAATCTCCATCAAGTGAAATCCATTGTCAACCTTATGAACATTAACAATGTTAACAAATTAAATATTTCAGTTATCTAATACAGTAATATGATTTGAAATGGTTAACACATGGATTCATGTTGTTATTTCTTAACAGTGATAATCAAAATATACAAGAATTAACATATTTACCCGTGTGGGAACTTTTGTAGTTGTTATAAAAATCCTAAATGCAGTCACTACCTGAAAATCAATTACATGTTAAACTATGTATTTAACTTATGCTATTAATATTTTGATGATAAGGGATGTCATAAAGCAATATTTTTGTAGATTTACATAATTTAAATATTTTTAATATGTACCACACACTTTACCACATTTAAATTGAGTTTATAAATTATACATCAATAAATCATAAATTTTCTGAATATGAAAATAAAAAAGAAGACACGCTATGTAAATATGATACAAAATAGTTACATATATTTTGTAGTATAAATATATTTTTTGCTCCTGACAATTAAGTCTTTTAGTACACAATATTTCTTTATTTTCATTTGAATCAAATCATATTGAGGAAAAGCAGTTGTGAATTACAGAATTAATAAACTCATTATTAAATAACAATAGAAACTTAGTTAATTAAATATTAATAAATATAATTTACTTAATTAAATTATGAACATATGCGAATTTCACTGTGCAAATATTTGCGAATCAGATAAACTTATTTTGAAACATTTTTTAGGTGTTTCTTATAAACAGATAGCTTAATGAACATTATACCAATCAAGAGACACACCTAAAGTGAGTCACACTGAAGTCCAGGCATTTAGCACAAAAAGCCAAAATTAAAGAATAAAAAAAATCATATTAAAATTAACTTTTCTAGTAGAAATATTTACTATTCTAATAATTTTGCTTTTTAAAATTAATAAATATAACATGAATAAATATTACAACTCTGAAATTAATAAGTTATTAATAACGAATTTGTTTACTTTCGCAAATTATCATTATTTTTTGTTAACACATTAATAAAAATTTTGAGAAAATATCAAAATACTTACTAGAACCCTATTGTCAACTTTGTCTCCCCTTGATTCCATGCGAATTAATGACTTGTAAAGTATTTTTACATTTTTCCCCAAAACATTGCTAATACTGTCTGCAAGAAATAAAAAATACACAGAATTAGAAAAACATTTGAAATATTGTCACATAAATTTTCGTATAAATTACTTACCGCTCAACTCAGTAGTAATATGTGATTTTGTTGACATTTTTAAAATTTTCTTTAATGTCATTACTTCTATGCAATTTAAGAAGTATTAACAAAAACGGCACCCATGTTCTTTTCCTTGCTATTATTTAATGGTCTAAACGACCAATTCTTACATATTTATAATAAATTGGAAGTCACTACTAATATACATTAATAACAAATTAAAATAATGATATTATTGACTGAAATATATCATAACATAGATACGCAGCACCATTTACTGAACAGACAGACAATCACACAATAAATTAAAATAATAACATAAAAAGTAACACTGATTATCTTTTTTTTAATTTTATTGATGATTGCAATGGCTTCCAGGCCTTAGGCAAAACAAAAGATAAAACGTTTTTTATTCTGTTTTAACACAAACATAACATACATTACTTTTAATTTTAGTTTAGACTTTTTAAGGTCTTACGTATAAAAAGTATGAGATAAATCTAACAAAAGTATTGATGAAAACTAAAAGACGTGCCTGAAAATTTAATCAAAACTTATTAAGATTTTAACTTTTATTACATAAATTGCAATGAATTTGGTTTTTTATAAACATTCATGACATCCATGCTCTCTTTCAAGGCTATAAATCAAATGATTTTGTCTTCACAATGATGAAAACTTTTTATATGTTATAATATAATATTACCGAATTAAAGTGAACAGAAAACTTTTTCAATTGCTGCCATTTTTGTCTAACATTACTAGCATTAACCTGGGTAAATCTTAAAGTCGAGTATAATGTATTTTTAAAGTCTACTTGTATTATGAACATGTTTTGGACTCTAATTAATATAATATTTGTGTAATTAGGTAAGGAATAATTCCCAGGAAGGCAGCTGTTTTTATGTGTTACTAGAATATTTCACTCATCAACCTGCACGCTAAGAGGCGTAAGCACACCAAAAAAAAATTGTTTAAAGTAGTTATGGAAAATTTACAAATTGACTTTTGAATTTGCTTCAAAATTATTCTGGCAACATTTTTATTATTAATTTTGACTTATTTTGAAAGCTTACTCTGTAATGTTACTCTTATTTGACTAAAAATACTTTGTTCGCAAAATAGTTACTATGATTATATCCCGTTTTATATTTTGTTGAAGATGAATAAAAATTATGAACGTTGTTCATATTGCAATCGACGTAAATGGCTTGCGTCTGGTTGTCTTCGGAAATGGTTAAAGCCATTTGAATGTAAACATTTGCAAAGAAGTATTGATGGTAAAAGAGATTTCTCTAACACAGATATAGTGAATTGTGTTATTCTACCAGATCGAAAAACTTCTGTAAATACAAGTAAACTCGTAAAATTTTGGAAAAACAAGTTTTTTTTGACTGGTAGTGTGCGGTCTCTACAGAGATATTTTAGCAATAAGAATAATGGTGGTGAATATATTTGCAATATAAACAAAACTACAGAGCCATCTACATCAACAGAAAATAATTTACTACCGAGTGCTAATTTTGATTTAAAAAAAGATATAATTTCTGATAAACTTACATTAAAATGTCAACATTCAGAAGGTCATTCAGTTCTCAGGGGGCATCATCAGCATGCCTCTATTGAAACATGCGCTATATATTGTCAGTTATCAAAGTATGTATTTTATTTTAAATAATTGTTTTGTTAGTTTATGAAATTATCTGTCGTAAACTTAAATGAAAAAACCTTGCTAAAATAAAATTTAAAATACACATTAAAAATAGTTGCAATTTAAATTTGCTTTAAATTATAAAGCATATTAAATTATAGATGATTTTGCTCAAAATCACCTGTGTAAGTTTGCCATTTAAAGTTTTTATGTAACAAAAATAAAACTAACTTATTGTTTTGTTTAATTTCTTCATAATTTTTGTTTACTACTTAGACATGGGTGGTATTGGGGTGGCATAACATCAAGTGAAGCAGAAGAACTTTTAGCAGGACAACATGATAATGTTTTTCTTGTTCGAGATTCATATGATTCAAGACATATACTCTGTGTGTCCTTTCGTTGTGTTGGTAGAACACTACACGCTCGTCTGAGACATGCTAATGGACTTTTCTCATTAAATAATGAAACATTTGTGCCAGCAAATAGAATATCAGAACACTGTGCAACAGTAGATGTAAAGTCAAATTTGTTTGAAATGCCTGTTAAATTAGCAAGACCCTTGAACAGGTAAAATATTTATTATTGAATTTAATAATTAACAGCAGCGAATTTACTTAATAAATTTTAACATTTTGTAGAATAAATTTTCTGACGCTGTATAGAAATTTAATGTGCTCTTTTTGTATTTTTAAAAGGTTTTATATAAAGTCTATAAGTGTATCTGCATTGTACAATAGACTGAAAACATTGCTTTGTGAAGATTTACAGGTTTCCTTAATTAAAGAAATTGTTAAGGTACCATGACTATTCATATTAATTCATTGCATAATTAAAAGTCATTTTCAAAATCAATAAAAACTGTACAAGATTTTCTTATTCTGTAGTTTGTTTACCTATAAAAAAGCAAAAAAATATTATGTATGTAAAAAATTATTTAAAGTATTATTAAATACAGTTACTGATAACATTCTCAGCTGTGTCAATGCACATACTAAGGCTACAATGAAGAAGTCATATTTACACACAAAAAATGTGGTATTTACATAGGTTTTTATGTTATTTTCGCTCAAACTAATGGCATATCTCTTTGAAGGCATGAGATTTTTTTGTGTATGAATTATGCATATTAACTCCTGTAATTTACCCAGTGATTTTATTTCAGATTTGCAAGATTGGACTCTTTACAAATGATTTGCAGATTTGTGATACGACAAACAGTTGTAAGCAATGTTTGGCAGAAATTACCATTACCACCAAATCTAATTTCTTATGTTTCTTTGGGTAGTGATTATATACTTTCATCCTAGCCAATGTTAATTGTGCCTTTAAAATTTTGATGGACTTTTTATATCCAGTCTATTTACCAATTGGACAACATATCTTTATTATTATCTGAAATGTTTATACAATTTATAAGAAAAATTATAAATATTTTAATAAAAATTGTATCAACTTTTACTGTGATTAATGTTATTGTTTGTAATCGAATATGTTAATGAAAATACAGAAATTAAACAATATTAACATAAAATTATTTTATTTAAAAACAATACTGAATACTGCATATACCATTAAATATTAGTTTACTTGAAAGTGTTTAATCCCAACATATTCTTTGCCTGAAAAAACAATTGTCATTATAATATAAATAACAATTATTTAAGCACCTATTTCATAAATTAATGTGATGATATTTTTATTATATATTGTATGTATCTGATACTTTTTAAAATGAATGTTTGACCAAATAAAGCACCGTGTGTCGCGAGCTGGTGATAATTATTTTTATCGGAGATTTTTAACAAACCCACTCTTAAGTAAAAACAGAATTTTATAGGAAATATATATATTAATTTATACCGTTACAAAAGCAGCTGTCAGTGTTTGTGGAGCAACAGACACAGGGTTCATATTTAATGCGGTCTGAATTAACTCTGCATCTCTAATTCTCGATTTTACAAAGTTTCTTGTACCAGTGGAATCTTGACTATTGTCTGTTAAGTAGAACAATTCTGAGGCTTTGTATATGCCCGCAAGGCCCACTCGTCGAATGTACCAATTAAACTAAAAAGACATATTGTAACAATTATTTGAAATATTTAATAAAATTGGTACATAATGAAACGGATTTCAAAGAAAATAAAATTATTTTGAAACTTACATCTACGCTTCTGTCACCAGAGTAAAAGCAAATATCGTCCACTAATGATAGTAATGTCGCTAAACAATTTGGAACATTATTAGGAAGGGTTTGTATTGCCATCGCCTTTGGCCATGTGCTCCTGAAACAATTTACTTATATTCGTAGAAAATTTAAGCTGAAAACACTAATTATTACTTAGATACAGGTTAAATGTATGTTTTTATGTAAAGAAAATGTGCTGCTCAGGGTTTTAACCACAAAAGCACAATTTCTAAGAGAAAAATATTTACCTAGATTTTGAATCAAAATTTAAAAAAATAATGAAAATAAACATGCTTTCCTTACATTATTCTCAACATAAATATTATTTAAAATCTTATCCGACTTACTTATAAGGCTGTATCATTAACAATCTTGTCATAATAGCATTTTCAATGAGTTGTTGCGGTACCTTTGACTCCTTTAAATCTTCTTTTGGCCACTGGACAAAAAGGACGTAATTAAAGTCGTAAATAACGTAAATGAAACTTTTACATGAATAATATACTTACAAGTTTCATTTCTTCTACTAACTGTTCATTACATTTAATATTGAAATAATGGATAAGATCTCCGCTACCATTTGGAAACAAGCCATGCGCAATTCCTGGATAGCCAGCTGCTTCTGCACCTTGACTCAGCGATTCTATAGACCAGCCAAACTTAGGAACAAATTCTAAAGCTTTAGCTAATATACTATCTTTTACGTTGTGTTCATATTGTTGTTCATCTTGATAAGATGAAAAATTCGTAACAGCTATTTCTCCCTTTTGTATATCACTTTTTTGGCAGTAATATCTTATTACCTTTTGGCTATTATTTAAAGAAATAAACGAGAGAGGCAGCATGGATCTGCGGCTTTTTCGCAAAGCTGTCAAGAAAACAAAAATAAGGGTTTATACCTATATGATTAAATGCCAAAAAACAAAATCAAATATGGAACTACTTTATTATGTATATTTACTAATAATTATTCACATTTGTCTTAGCAACATTAATACATTCTGTTAACCTAGCTATAAGACCCTCAATCAAATGAAAAGCATTTAATGCAGAATTTATAATTTCTTTCTTGTGTTCAACAGGTATATCATTAAATACATTGCCACCAACATTAATGGATACCTCAATCTTATCCTGCGTCTTAGATTTATTTTCCTCAATATCTTTTAGTTTTACTTCATAGTGTGCTTTAGACAAATTCAAACCATTTCTTAAAACTTGTAAATATTCTTGCTCAATATATTCAAAATGATACTTAATACCAGTCTGATTCAAATTATCTTTTATTACAAGATATCTCAAAAAGTTCAATGCTGTGATAATTTGATCTGCTAATTCCATTAAGTCTGATTCTGCACCATGTGGTAAATGGCAAATCTTCTTTATCATTGACAAAATCTGTGTGCCACTGAAGCAGTCATCTAAAACAGGTCTGTTGAACGCTTCAGTAATTGAGTTTTTATATATAGTTATACCATAGCCGATCATTCCTGAATGATTTGCGTTTTCTAGTAAACATTTAATAAGCAAACATCTACCTTTGAATTCAAATTTATTTATGTATATACTTATCAATTTAACTGCACTTTTACGTATCATTTCATAATTTGAAAATATAGCAACATTTATTAAACCTTTTAATAAATCAAAATGCACAGGCAAAGATAAAACATTCAGGGACACATTATTTGGGTAAATATTTAAAAATGATTTACATAAAATTAAAGCTTTACTTTGTGGTCCATATTCTGAGTAAGAAAGTAAATTATTTACAGTTAGAAGACCGGTATGGACAATGTATTCAATGTTATAAACTTGTGGTATTGCATTATCTATAATATTAAAATGGCCAGAGAATATGACATAAAACAATCCTGAAAGTGATGTCATATTTACTTTCTCTTTATTTTTATATGGTGATATATCCTCATCTGAATCTTTATACCTTGATAATTTTTCCCCATTACATTCTTCAACAAACATTAAAAACTTAAGTACATTTTTTTCTAATGTACAAATGTCTTCTATTATAGTTGAACATACTTGACGTGCCTCACTTTGACAATGAGTTTCAGGATCTAAATCAATATAAATAATAGGTTTTCCTAACAAACTTATAAGAAAAGCACAAATTATGTGTTTTGTTCTTATGTTACCATCCTCTTCATTTATTTCTTTAATGAAGGGCTTATAGAATGGTGGAATCAATGAGTAAACCTTTAAAATTCTTCTAATATTACTATCACAATCCATTAACAAGCGTTCCTTTTCCTCTAGTTGATGTTCCGGTATAGGAATTGTTTCAATATAAGTTGTAATAGAGTTAAGACACCATTCTAATGATCGCCCACGCTTTTTGGTTGATTTCATTAAAAGCTGTTGCAATGGGTTTAATATAATACTAAATTGGGCATCATTTTTGGCTATTTCTATTTGTTCAATAAATTCCAATAGTGCTTCTTCAGGTGCTGCAATTTCTACTATACTATTTAACAATTGCTCACAAACACCATACAAGGATGGTTTTATTATAATAGTGTCATCTTGTATCTTGCTCAATAGCACTGGTATTAACTCTGGACAGCTATTTTTGAAATTATTTGCAAGGTTATTCACATTACAAATATTCAAAGCTTCTTTGTAGTTTCCTGTATCCAATGATGTAGAAATTAATTCAATAATATTGGTTTGATTATCCATAGTTTATGATGCCAAATCAGAGTTTAGTTTCCAATGAACTCTGAAATTAATTGCTCCAATTGTAGATAGTTCACAAAGTATTTCTTTATTACTTCCATGTTCCATGGACAGTTTTGTAAACACATCAATGAAATATATGATTTTCTTCAATATTATTACACTATATTTTGCTGAAAATTGCTGAGGGCCTGGACCTAACTACAATAACATTTGTTCTCCTCTCAATAATTATGTCCGGTAAATATAGAATTTTAAAACACACGTTTTGTATATACCAAAAAATTAAAACTTATTACATATTGTATACTTTGAAATGTTGATGATGCATCATCTAACAATTCAAAATTCTATAAAATGAATATGGAATTCTAGCGACAACCTTAACTAAACTAAATACATTAATTTAAAAATTACTCTAAGGAACATGGAAGTAATTACTTTAAAGTTCTCGTTAAAATAGAATACTTACAAAAAAAAACTCTCGATAGCTTATTCATGACGAAGTTATTTCTTTTAAATTGTTTGGTTAATTTACGAAGTATTACATATACATGGACTTACAAATGTGTTAGTTAAAATCTCCGTTTAAAAGTATATAATAAAGCAATTCTTTTGTAGTTTTAGGAACGTCAATAAAATTACATATTGAACAGAGTATTTGTCTATGGTTTGACAGTTATGGTTCAATGTATTAATCATTAATTTTAAACGTAGGTCATAGTTATATCACACGAGTTCAACCCAGTACACGTACTGCCAGTTAATATTTTTATCTAGACAGATTTTTTTACTACATTTATTTTATTACTATGTTGTTAAAGCGAAAAGAAATTATATACGTCTTCATCATTAACCGATATACGTATACTGCTGGACATACGCTTTCCTCAAAGATCTCTACTTCAATAGATCCTGCACTATGTGTATCCAACATTTCCCTGCGACCTTCACCAGGTCGTTAGTCTACCATGAGTGATCAGCTTTTCCAACATTGCTTTTACCAGTACGCTACTCGTAAATTGTATTATTTACTGCCAAAAGGAATCAAATTTTTCTAAATAATAATATAGGTTTTAAGTAATTTTGCACGAAACCATTTTTTTTTATAAGAGTGGTCTTCTGAGTTCTTTAATTTATAGTCTTGCGTAAATCAGTCTAGCCGTTTAAGGGATAACCATTTATTAACTGAAAAAATTATAATTTAAATTGGCTTTATTTAATTAGTATTATCTAAACATGGATATTATGTAAACGGATGTTACTTTGGTAATAGAAATAGTAATGTTTTTGCGTAAAGGAAACTAAGTCAAATTAAAAGTATTCGAAGTTTAGTAAAATAAACCATTCTACCGTACGTGATATCATGATTTTACACAAGTCTATTTAATTTTCATTATTACTTTAGAGTTAATATTCACGACATTCAATGAGTTTTATTAACTCTTGGCTTTGATAATCTATTAGTTGTATATTTTTGCTATATATTAAGAAATTTATTCAATAGAATCTATTGTTTTTAAATTATGACATAGATGTCAGGCGACAGAATGTTTTTGACATTTCATTGAAAACAAGTTTCAATTCTTTTTAAGCACAAAACGTAATTTAAATCAAGATTAAAGCTAAGTTCTGTTTTAAGATTAATGATTAATTGGTTGTAGACAATGGCAACAAGACAAAAGAATATTTTTACACGAAGTAAACCTCTTATTAATATTTACAGTGGTGTTGATCAAGAGGGACAAAAAGTAGGATCAAATACTAAATTATTTGATTACATTTGTTGAACAAAACATGGTTCTGACTAGTATTATTATTTTAGGTAGAGGTTCGTGAAGACGCTGAACAAATAGTAAAATGGCATGAAATATGTGACGCGCTGGTCGCCGCTGGATATTATCGTGCTCAACTGCAGGGTCTCTCTGCATTTGATAAAATTGTTGGTGGTCTTTCTTGGTGTATTGAGCTATGTGATATAGATGTTGATATAAGTCTCCTGTTTGAAGAGAATCTAACAATTGGGAAAAAAATGTAAGATATTTTTGTTATTAAGTTGATGTTAAAATGTTATTATAGACTATAAATATTCTTAGTATCCCCTTATTTAAATGAAAAATATGTTAAACCATTTATGTCAAATTCAAATTATTTTTGTATCTGATGACTTTAACCTTATGCATTAAGCAAATTGAGGTTTAGTTTTGATCTTACATTAGTCTAATATCAATATTTTAATCTTACAATATATACATTGTCAGCCATATAAAACCCACAGCTGAAGATTACACCACACCATAGATCAGACAGATTTTCATGTTAATTCTTTACAACTAATTCATAATAGCTCTAATTATGAAACTGTCTAAAAAATGAACTAATAATTTATGAAGTGTTTCAAATATTATTTAAGTATTAAGAGAGCATGCCATGATATAAAATATATAAAAATATTTTTTTTTTAGTTCATTAACTGAAAAAATTGTTAAAATATTGCCTACTATGAAGTGCCCTTATATAATAGAGCCTCATCAGATACAAGGGTTAGATTTTATAAATATATATCCATTGATTCAGTGGCTCATCAAATATTCAAGTGAATATAGATTAGTGAAAGAAGATGAATTAAGAAAATTTGCAGTCATGCAATATGACAAAGATTATATTTTTGAATCTGACCGTGGTTGTTATATACAAAAGGAGAAGCTTTTAAGAAATATTTCTGTAATACAGGTATAATTAAAAAATAAATTTATCAATATGTATACTGTGCAAATCATGTTAGCTCTAGGTAAACTGGTGCTTTGTGACAGAGAATTTTATCATATTATATATATACAAGTGGCCCATAAAAAAATCTGAAAATTTGGGCACCCACAACTCGGGAACTCAACTACATACCAACAAAATTCCAATGGTTCTAATCTTACCTAAGCAAGATCTGTCTGTATGCCAAATTTCAGCCTCCTGCCCCTAGTAGTTCTCTAGATTGAAAATTGTTGATAGATTGACATTGTTGTTTAAATAAGGATAACTAAAAATGCAATCCATCTTGATCTCTGTAAGACTTGTTGAAATGATTCTCTAGTGAATAGGTCAGTTACACTTTTCAGCTAAAGTAGTTTATAGAAAAATTCAGCTTCCAGTTATTGATAATGACTGTACTACTATACAACTTATAAAAATATACTAAACTTAAATACAGTTGATTATTAATATTTTTGAAAAGATTCTTCTTATTTTTCAGAATTTGTACAAACCTTGTAGAGTTAGAAAGAGGAAAGGTGGATTTCCAGTTAATGAGTTGGAACAAGTGAATGCTGTTCTCTCTGAATATGATCAGCGTATGTTAATGCATGTTACAAATAATCAAGTTGAATCAGAAAAAGATGAGGAACTTGATTTCTTAGTAAGTACATTTAACTATATTAATTATAAGTTGTATGGTTATGATATAATGAACTAAATATTTAGGTTGTGTTAAATACCAATTTTTTTTACATTACATTCTTTATTTAAAAATCTACACTGTTTTTATACTTGGCAAATTTTGGTTTTTAAATAATGTTTTGTAAATAAATTTTAAGATAAACTATTCACTTATTGTAGTGAAAAATTGTTATTATAATGTGTTAAGCGGCATACACATTTTTAAAATTTTTGATCAATGATATATATTATAAGTTATGCGTATTATTTCCTATTATGATTTCCCTTAAGTAACATGGCTGCCTTAAATCGTAACTTTGGATTTAATACCAGAATATTTCAAATGAAGCATTTTATGTTGTTTACAGTATGAATATGAAAAAACCTTGGCAGATCCTTCTGAAGTCACCATTGAGGTCAGTAAAAGTAAATTGATGTATTTGATATGTTTCATTTCATGAATAATTAACTACTAAAATAAATTTGTAGACTGATAGAAGGAAGAATGTACCAGAAAGCAGCAATGAGACAGTTGAAAGCAATATACACTATGTAGTTTTACATTCCGAACTCACTGGAGACATTCCTAAAGAACTTGAAGATAAAGAAAAAGCTAAATATTCTGAAGATATTTTTGGGTTAAGTAATAAAATAGAATCAATGAAAAAAGAAGTGGATATGGTTAAGAAAACACATCAACAAAGAATTGATGATGCCAAAAAGAAATACACAGAGACAATTATTAAGTTAAAACAAATAACACAAAAATTATTCAAATCAGATAACTACAAGTAGGTACTGTTCAAAACTAGTAGAAAATACTTTTAATTATAATTTATCATTATCTCCCTGGTGTTCTCATTTTGATGTGGTGTTGGTAAATCTCCATTACTCCTTTAATCTTTTCTATCAATTGTCCACCCATAATCCACCATTTATACTTATATCTTTTTTTTCACCTATTTTTTATTTGGTTTTCTACACTTCCATCCATCCACTTGGATATTTACCATTCATCTTGTAAAATGAAATTCTACTTTCAGCATCATCACCATGCCTACTTTTTACTTCTCCTTTTTTTACTACTTTTAAGCTTCTCCCCTTATCTAATAATTGAATTTTTAGTGACAAAAACGTCAAAGAGTTTTATGCATCATTGAAAGACCTTGCCCGGGAAAGAGCTGAATTGTTAAAAATAATTCAAAATAGAGAAATGGAGCACCAAAAATTAGTAGACGTGTTAAGGTAAATAAGAAGAAAAAGGATTTTTGTAAATTTAATTATTATTAAAAAAATTTATTAATGATATTTTTTGGATGTGTATTTTAGAAATGCTAAAGAACCTAAAATAGAATTAGACAACCAACCATTAACACCACTGGAACTTAAAGAATTTCAAGAGAGGGAACATAAATTAAAATCATTCATTACTAGTACAAGGTTAGAGCTGGGAAAGTTGAACAGGCAAATTTTAAGGTATTCTGTTGCTATTGATGAAATACCGGGAACTGCAGAATTGTTGCAGTATGAAAAGAGATTTGTGGAACTTTACAATCAAGGTAAGATATTTGAATTCTGCATTAAACTCTTACTTGGTGGCAGGTTTCCGTCGCCGGAGACAGTCTAGGTAGGTACCACTACAGCTCCTATTTGTACCGTCTAATAGTCAGGAGCAAACATTTCTTTGTTCCGGTTTTAAGGGCTGTATGCTAGTAAAATTACTGTGGTAACAAAACTTAACATCTTATGTCCCTAGGCTACCAGCACATTGTGCTGCTGTGTATACTATCTTAACCAACGTCACGTTGTTATGGGCAAGCCTATCATTTACCATCAGGTATAAGCTTTTCTCATCTTATCATCCCGTCGAAAAAAAAAGTACATATATGAAACTCTGCTGCATCTGAGGCGCTGTGGCTAAGTGCTAACTCATTGTCCCTTATTGTTACAAATACCGTTTTAAATTGTTATTAAATATTAGGTCATAGGAGGATAGATTATCGCAGAAACATTGTTAAAAAATGTTAAGACTTTTTTATAATGAAATATACATTTACATAAAAAAATGTCTGTTTTAAAATGAAAAAATCTAAGGAGGTAAGGAATCCTTACACTCCCCAATCTAAATTGTTTTTCGATTTAAGTGCCCTGAATATATATTCTCTTAATTTTAGAAATTGTACTTTGGGTGAAAGTCACCCTTTTCCACGAAAGCAAATGTCGTTGGAGCATATTGATTTCCTTATTATGTCTTCTTTCACCAGAAATCGCGGCTCTTTAAGACGTACAGCGTCTTAAAAATTGAGCAGCCATAGCTATGTTTTCTTTATAAAATTAAATCGAATGTTAAACAGAAGCAGAACAATGTGATATACATTGAAAACTCATAATAACATATCTAATCAATTTATTGTTCCAGTTGCTTCCAAACACAAAGAAACAAAACAGTATTTTATATTTTACAATACTCTCATCGAGGTAAAACTCTACACTTCAAAAGAATTAAGTTTGCTTAATTCCATATTAGACAATTACGAAGAGTAAGTTTATTATTTACTGTCATAAGTTCTTCATTTATTGTAATTAATACATTAATAAATTACATTATACACTCAATCTAAACTATGCGCAGGGCTATGTCATCGACAAGGAAAAGGGAAGAGTTTATGACCCAGTTTGAATCGATAGTTGATTGGGTCAATCAAACTGTTAAGAAAGTAGAAGAAAAGTTTAATCAGGAGAAGGAACGAAAAGCTGCTTTGCATGCTGAGTACAGCCGCCTTATTGAAATACAGCGACAGTACGCAGCGGCCTTAAAAAAATTAGCATCAGAAAGACAAAAAATTACCAGAGAGAGTTTAAAGTGAATTTCCAATATGCTCTTGTACCTCGCAGCTTTATCGGTAAAACGACTTTACATGCGAAAACTATTTACTCCTAACTTATAGATTTTGTACAAATTTTACAATAAATGTTATGTCCAATTTGATATTCCTGGAGTTTAACATTAAGTCTACCTCAGAGTATATGTGTGTGTATGTATTTGTGTGTATCTTAGTACACGCAAACCTAAATTTATAAAAATGTAATTGTGGTTTAAATATCTGTATTATAAAGTGATGCGCAAGATTTTTTGATTGATTGTCACAATAGGCATTATGTTTTTAAACAGAGATTAACTCACCGATTATCAGGTGGACGTATAAGACCTTAACTTTAAATTTATTCAAAACTCTAACAATATATGTAACCTTAAAGAATAAATATCTTTCAGTAATTTCATTGTATATACTGCTTCGTTGTGAAATTATATGCTGTTAATTAATTTTATTTTAGCTTTATCTATCAATATGTTATGCGATAAAACTGAAAATAAAATATCTGAAACATATTTATATAAATATACTTCAATTTTATTACACAATGGAGTAATGGAATAGGCAATATGAAGTACATTTATATAATTTACTACTACATTATAAAATTTCTTATTAGCAAGAAACTTTAATTTAGAAATGTTTATAATTTTATCTAGTCTATATTTACAGTAGTTTTATATATAGGACGAACAACAGAGTTTACAGCCGGCAATATGTTAAGACTGAAAAGGATCGATCTTTAATTTTTATTAGTTTAATACAAAAAGTCAACTAAACCATTTATTAAAGTTTTATTTTTAAACCCTGTATAAATAAACATGGCTTAATCATTACTTTATAAAAAAGAAAAACATGAATTTTCACACATTGGATGGAATATTACATAACAATAAATACGTTATCTATGTGGTAGATTAAAACGATTCACTCGAAGAACACAACATTGCTTCGAAAGCAGTTCACATACACAATTGGTTACAATGGATATAATATGCTAGAAATATTTTCTTATAAAATTATTTTAGATTTCTTAACCATTTTCGGAGATAATGCCGAGTAAGAAACATTAATAAATTTAAATATTATACAAAAATGCCGGACTTTAAAAATTTAAATCTTGCACTATTTTTCAATATATTTAAAAAAAACATGTGGGAGTTAGTAGATGAATAAGATATTTTTTAATTCTTTATTAAGATGTAACAATTGAAATAAGTTTTTAAATTTATTCATAAGCCTTTTAAAAATTTTGATTTTCTTTTGAATTTCATTAAAAAAATCCACATCCTGCGATATTTATTAATAAAATTTAAACTACACCGGAATGGTAGTATTTCGTGTGAAATCTATTCTTTTTTCAACAAGCAAAAGGTATGTCTAAGAAGAAAGGCTATAAAGTGATTTTCATACTCTATTTACAAACAAATTATTATGTGCATATTAAAGCGTTACCACGCTACTGTGCGAGTGACTTTTGTGCGAAGAGCTATGGCTGTGACCATGACTGTGGCCGTGGCCATGTGCGTTTGAACTCGACTTCTTATACATTGTGAAAGAGATTAACTCCCGGTTTGCATTGGTCATAGCCATTGCATGAGACACAACGTCATAGCCGAAAAGTGCGTGAAGTCGGTTTACTACCATCAGGGTAATGCCTTTCTGAGTGACCCGTACTGTTCTCTCTAGATCTGAAGAAGTCGCTATCGCCATCCCAAACGATGAGTTCAGTTCCTGAAAGTAATTGGAAAAATAATTATTTTTTTCTTGCCGCGATACTATGTCTCTACACATTCAATATTTACATTTTCAAATATTCCCAATACTTTTAATAACACTGTATTTATTGGATATTAGTACCAGACGTTGAATTTGTTGTATTTTACATTAAATTTACATAATTTTTTTTTTATCTACTAACTACTGCTGATTTCGGAAGAACTAAAAATGCTATGCTATTTTCCCGGGGAAAATTTCATCTTTTTTTAATTCATTGAATATATATATATAAATAAAATATATATATATATC